>CM062819.1:1367983139-1368154725 GCA_031772625.1 Pinus tabuliformis
TAGATTGACCAAAAAATTGATTTATGTAAGTAAGATAAGCGACGCAGGTCTAAAAACAATGTTTGAAAAGGAAATTTGTAGGATGGTTTGAGGAGCAACGATATTGCTTAGAGGAGTTCGAATTGGAACTTTGTATAAATTTCTAGGAATCACTATTTTTGGTGGGTGCAATAGTTCCATTATTCCCGAGGGTGGAGTTGAAGATGGAAAAAAATCTTACAGTCTTTGGAGAAAAGGTTATGTTGTGGCATCAAAGACTAGGACATATTGAAAAGAATAGCATTTGAGTACTACATTGTAAAGGTATGGTTAAATGTATGTCTAATTTCTCTCTACATTTTGATTTCTATGTAGATTTCTTATATGAGAAGCAAAATAAGGTAAGATTCTCCTCTCGTGCTATGATAACAAAGAGAATATTACAGTTGGTGCATAATGACATGTTTTGACCTGTGTCGATTCCAACATTGAGTAAATTTGTGTACTATGTCTCATTTATAGATTAAATCTCAAGGAAGAAACTAATTTATTCGCTTGAGAAGAAATGTAAAGTCTTTGAAAAATTTAAAGAGTTGAAGGATTTTGTGGAAAATAAAACAATGAAGAAAATTAAGGTGTTGAGGAATAATAATGGTGGAGAATCCTACAGGAATGGATTTGAGAAATTATGTGTGAAGTGTGATATAACAAGGTATAAGACTAATCCATACACACCTCAACAAAATAAAGTTGCAAAACAGATGAACATGACACTAATGGAGGAAAAAGGAGAATGCTAGTGGTGTTGGCTTAGGACATAATGATGGGTAGAGGTAGTGGACACTACATGTTAACTGGTAAATTGATCACTCTCACTAGTATTGGACGACGAGACTCCACATGAGGTATGGATTAGTAAGAAGCCATATCTTAAACATCTTAAGGTATCTGGTTGTGATACTTATGTATACATTGCGAAGAAAAATAGGAGCAAGATAAATAATAAAGTAGAAACATGTATCTTTATTGGATATAAATATAGCCTGAAAGGTTATAAACTTTGGAACCCAGAAACCAAGAAGGTTGTGTATATTCAAGATATGTTATTTAGAGACATAGAAAATGTTGTCAAATGAGAATTCCTATCGAGGGAGAAAGAAATAGATAAGATAGAGTTTTAATTGAAGGATAATGAATCAAACTCCAAAGAGGAACATGAATTAAGAAAAGAAAAACCACATACTCCAATACTGAGCAGATCAACTTAGGAAAGAAGAAAACTAGAAAGGTATATTCCACATGATCTCTATTAAAAAATTTCTTAGTTTATTACTAATGATGATCCTGGAAATGTTAGGGAGGTAGAGGATTTAAAGGACCACACATTTCGGAAAAAGGCCATGGGTTAAGAAATGACATCCTTGGACAAGAATAAAGTTTAGGATCTGGTGGAGTTGTCGATTGGAAGAAATCCCATTGAAAACAAATGGGTTTTAAAGAACATGAATGCATAAAGAAAAGTGGAGAAATAAAAAACTTAGTTAGTAGTGAAAGGTTATTCCCAGGTAACAAGAATTAACTTTGGTGAGTTTTTTTCCTGTTTCCAAGTTAGTTTCTATTAAATTTATTTTATTTGTTGTTGTTGATTTTGATTTTGAATTAGAATGGATGGATGTGAAGATAAAATTCCTATATGAAGATATATAAGAAGACATCCTCATGAAATAGCTAAAAGGATTTGAAATGAAGGGGAAGAAAGAGCTAGTATGCAAGCCAAAAAAATCCCTATATGGGTTAAATTGATCACCAACGTTGTGGTATTAAAAATTTAATATTTATATATTGTCTAACAACCATGGTAAAAAATCCATGTAATAAAGTTTATTAAGGCAAAATAATAACCATGGTCATGAGACATGTATTCCAAGATGAATGTTGGGAAAAAGCATAGTTATGGGGATCACTTGTGATTAATTAATGGCTATGGAAATTGGAAAAGGCTTTGGAAAGGAAAAATGGAATTAATTGACATTTTATTTATGAAAATAATGGAAAATAGGATAAAAGGGAGGTGAAAGGTCACAGGTTGCATGTGAAAAGGAAAATGAAGGAAAATAATGCAAAATTGAAGAAAATAGAGGCCTCATTAGTAAAAAGGCTTATGAGGATCAGTTTGTAGTTTGTAGTTTTTGTTTTTGTTTTTTAGCTTGGAGCTCTCTATTCTACTCCCTTTCATACTCTTGGAAGCTTAGAGTTTTCTTGGAGCACTCTTGGAGGAGTGTAGCATACTTGGGATTTGGGGAAACAAGGAAAAGAAAGAGCAAGAAAGCACAAGAGGACATCAGGATCAACAACTAGAATGGGTTTTTCTTGCAGGTACCGAGTTCCATGTATGATTCCCTTGCTAGTTTTGGCATGCATGGAACATGCATATGGTTTCTTGGTTATGATTTGTCATTGGCATGGAGGATTTCCTGGGTTGACAATGGATTTGCCTAGCATTTCCATTTCCTGGATAGCCATGGTGTTGTGGGTGTCTTTCCTTTTGTTTTCTAGTTGGTTCTCGTGTTCCTTATGGATGTGGGTTAAGTTACTAATTCTTGGAACTCTTGGTTGGACAAACACTTTGGAAGCCCTGTAACAATGTGGGTTGATTTACTAGTCTTGGAAGCTTTGGTTGGACAAGCGTTATGGAATCCCTTGGTGGGTTGAGTTGCTAATCATGGAAGCCTTGGTTGGAAAAATTCTTTGGAATCTCGACAATAGCTATGGGTTGAGGTACTAGTCTTGGAAGCCCTAGTTGGAACAAACACTCTAGAGTCCTGGATAGCTTGGGTATAGACCAATCTGGTGATGGTTTGTGATGTCTAACCATGAGGTGGAATCAATGGTTGAGGGTTGAGGTGGTTTGGCCTCTAGAATCCTTGGTTTGGTTTTGTTTGATTTGTTCCATGAGATCCCATGTTCATGCTTGGAATATGACATAGGGGTGATTGGCTGAAAGAAAGATTTGGATAAGCCAATATATGGTTGGGTGGTATGTGGAAGTCCCCGACCATGTTGAGTTTTCATATGTTAATAAGATCTCCTTTCCTCTTGTATTCGATGGGTAAATATAGTTGTTCATATGTGGTTTGTATGGTTGTTATATCTTTGTTATTTATGTTGAATATATGTTGGTTATGAGGATGTTTTTATGAAAGTTTTCATGTATGTCTCTCATCATGTTTTTATTAAAAATGAATGAACAATGAATATATGAACTAATATATGATAATGCAACTATTGTGATAAGGCATCAATACTTACTTACGAATCTCAGATATGTATGAGACCCTTATGCTCAGTTCTATTGTTATGACCTATAGATTACATATTTGTGATATGTTTGATGAAATGCCTGTCATGGTTAGTAGGGGCCCGTTCAAGTAATTGATCAAATGTTTTCATTATTACCCTTATTTCTATGTTATTTATCATTTCTAGAAGTTTCATGAAGTTATGGGAAATGGCATGAGTCCTAGCCCTGAAAAAGTAGCACAAAATCTAGGGTTGCTGGCACATAACTATCTGGAAAAGGCCACAGTTGCATGGATTCCTTATTGTGGGACCGAGTTGAGGGTTCTAGTCTCATGCTTACTTTGTAATAAGAGAGAATGAGGCTCTAGGGAAGTGAAAAAAGAAAGTTACCTCAAGGGTTGGCCACCTGGAAGGGTTGGTTGGCTCCTGAAGGTTCTGTAGCATGTGTGGAAGGTCATATTGGGGTTGTCATGTTGGTTCCACTTCCTTAACTGTATTTGGGGAGTTGGATCACATCATAGTAGCCTATCGTCACATATTTACCCCAAAGGACTAGTTAAATTGGGTAAATATGGGAGGAGGGTGGTTAGAGAGTGGCATTAGACCATGGTTCACCCCTTGGAATGGATGGGCGGTGTGTGTTGGTAGTGAATGCATGTTGATTACATATTTGTTCCTTATGATTGTGGTCTATGTGCTTGTTGCACATGCATGACGTTGGTCATAGTTGAAGTGGTGTCGCCATGTGAAAAGTTAATGGTGTTGTTTTTGGATGTGGTTGTCATGAGAGCATGTTGGTTGTGCATTGGTCATGCATGTTAATGTTTATATGTTGTTATGAATACATTGGCATGGTGATAGTTTTCGTGCATGAGGTCATGGTATGTGGTTGGTATGGTCATGCATTGATGACTGGATAATGATTGAAATGATGATTAAATGTTGATATGATTATGTTTATATATGTATTGTGCTAATCTAGTTGGTCTTGCAGATGAGATATCCTCCCCTAAACTAAAATGAGGTACATTTTGGTTTAGCTGACATGATATACCTTATAGGAAGAGAAGAACAAAGATGACTAGCAAGATTGTAGATACAACTCACGAGATTATTCGTATAGATCATAAGAGAAACATGGTGAGAGATATTCTCTTGACATAGTAGAAACTTTGAGAAGTTTGAAGGAAGAAATAAGGAGTTGCAAAGAAGATAATGACCGAATCATTCAATCACAGGAGAGACTTGCTAGGGCATAGGAGAAATAAGTAGAAGTAGACGCAGTAATTCTTCAAAGCTTGCCAGACTTGCAGAGATAAGGACCACTTAGGATTAGTCATGGACAAGGGGATATGACTAATGGGGCATATGGTAGTAGGTCACATGGTGGTCATAGGTTGGATAGAGATGACACGGTCAAAGATGGAAGATTCTTGGATACACCCGATATACGAGGAAGTGGACATGGGATTTACTCTAGTTCTAGTTTAGACAAGTATCGTGGTCATCATTACTATTATCCTTACAAGAGGAGTGACAGGGGATATTTGTCGGATGAGTTAAAGAAAGCAAAGGCACAGACATTTAATGGGGAAATGAATAAGGCACAGGATTCCAAAGCATGGTTGCTTGGGATGAATAATTTCTTTAGGTTGCATTATTACTCAGCGAACAAGAAGGCCAGGATAGTGGCATTCGGTCTTAAAGGTAAAAAAATTATTTGGTGGGAAGATGTAGAGAATGTTATAGGTATTCATGAAGAGGAGTTGACTTGGAGTGAGCTCGAGAGACTCTTCAGGAATAAGTATTTATCAGAGATACTATGATGACAAGGAAAAATAGTTCTATGAGATGAACATGGGATTTATTGCAGATGAGGAATACACTAGCAGATTATTGGAGCTATTGATATATGTGCATTACTTCAAGGAGGAGAAGGTCAAGATCCAATGATTCATCAGTGGTTTTTCGGTAGCATTCAAGGACAAGATTGAGTTTGATGAGCCTACATCATTGGAGGAGGCCATCAGAAACCTAAAACATTGTTATGAGTAATCAAAACACAGATCTGAGACTAAGCAGGATTGGAAAGGTAATGCAAAGAATAAAGGAAAATGGGACAAGAAGTGAACTAGACCTCAAGATACAAGTAACAAAGCGAATGTGGCACTGCATAAGAATTTCAATGCATCTGATAAAGGATAGGATTTTGGTCTGAGGAGCAGAATGAGGGTGCAGGTTGGAAGCATTTGCAATGTTGGACTTGTGGTGTAGAGCATCGTAGGAGAGATTTTCCAAACATTAGGGTGGTAGACCACATATATATAGTGTGCAAGAGGCACATATAATGGGGGATGTTGGATAGAGTGTTCCACGAATCTATGCAACATTGGAGAACATATAAGCAGATCACCAGGTGTCTATTATCGAGAGAGACAGTAAGCTTTTTTATCAAGTTGTTTCTATTTTGATTGGCTCGGGATCTAATTATAGTTATGTTAATCCTGACCTGGTGGATAAGTGTGGATTGAATAAAGAAGTGCATGCAGAGTCTTGGTTAGTGCAGTTGGCTATACGTACTAAGAAGAGAGTTCATCATTGGGTAAGAACATGTGCATTTGAGTTGAATGGTATTCCTACCTTAGCACATCTGAATGCACTTATATTGGGATCATATAGTATTCTTTTTGGTATGGATTGGCTATATCTTCATAGGACTAAGGTGGATTTTTATGACAAGGCTATTGAGTACTTGGATGAAAATGGGGAACAAAGAATTTTGCAGGGTAAGAAGAAGGCAACATCAGTTAGAATGGTGACAACTATGCAGGTGAAGCTTAGTTGCATGGAAGAGTTTGTGTTATTTGCAGTGCATATTTCCAATGACAAAGGTAAGGAAGTTGAGGATGCAGAGGTCTTGAGCTGGTACCCAGTTTTACAACAATTTCAAGATTTGTTTCCGATAGAAAGTTCAAAGTTTCCGCCTCATAGGGAAGTGGAATTTTCTATTGAGTTGGTACCGGGGGTAGCACTAGCATCAAAGGCACCTTGTAGGATGAGCACACCAGAGTTGGTGGAGTTGAAGTTGAAGTTGAAGGAGATTCTTAACAAGGGATACATTAGGCCAAGTATGTTGCCTTGGGGTGCATCAATGTTGTTTGCAAAGAATAAGGATGGTACTCTCAGGTTATGCATTGATTACAGGAAGTTGAACAAGGTAACCATTAAGAACGGGTATCCATTGCTAAGGATTGATGACTTGTTTGATTAGTTTAAGGGAGCATCAATGTTCTTGAAGACCTAAGATCTGGATATCATTAGGTACACATAAAGGAAGAGGACATCTACAAGAATTATTTCCAGACCAAGTATGGGCATTATGAGTTTGTTGTAGTTCCATTTGGTTTGACTAATGCTCCAACTACTTTTATGTGCTTGATGAATAGTGTGTTTCATCCTTATTTGGACAAGTTTGTTATTGTATTCATTGATGATATATTGGTATATTATAAGAATGAGGAAGAACATGCCAAACATTTAGCAACAATATTGAGATTGCTGAGAGAGAATCAGTTGTATGCTAAGCTCAATAAATGCAGTTTATTTCAGACAAAGGTACATTACTTGGGGCATGTGGTTTCCAAGGAAGGCATAACAATGGATCCAGAAAATATAAGGGCTATCATGGAGTAGGCAACTCCTAGAAATGTGGATGAGGTAATATCATTCATGGGGTTAGCAAGTTATTATAGGAGGTTCATTAAGAACTTCCCTCAGATTTCTTGTCCTACTACATAGTTGCAAAGGAAAGGCAAGAACTTTGAATGGACAGGGGAATGCATAACCAATTTTGAGTAGTTGAAGCAATTGTTGACAAATGCTCCAGTTATAAAGATTGTAGATCTAGATAAAGAGTTTGTAGTGTGTACAAATGTTTGCAAGAGAGGGCTTGGTGGAGTCCTCATGTAAGAAGGACAAATAGTATGCTATAAATCAAGGAAATTGAATGAGCACAAGCTGAATTATCCAACACATGATCTTGAGTTGGCAATGATCATCCATGCATTGAAGATGTGGAGGCACTATCTTCTTAGAAAGAGATTCGTATTGATGAGTGATCATCGTGGATTGCAGTATCTATTTGGCCAACTAAATCTAGACATCTAGGCAACATGATTCCATAATGGTTATGGTGGATAGGTTGACAAAGGTAGCACTTCATTCCAGTGAAGCCTACTTATTCAGATAATGACTTAGCACATGTCTTCATCAGAGATGTAGTAAGGTTGCATGGTGTTCCAAATAAGATTATGTCAGACAGGGATGCCAAGTTCACTTCTAGACTCTAGAAAGAGTTATTTGTAGATTTGGGTATAGATTTGGCCTTCAACACAACTTATCAGACAGATGGACAAACAAAGAGGGTCAATAGGATATTGGAGGATATTTTAAGGATATATCCGATGCATCAACAATGGAAGTGGGAAGAGTATCTTCCACTAGTGGAGTTCACTTACAACAATGGGTACTAGGAATATTTGATGATAAGTCTGTTTGAGGCATTGTATGGGTAGGGTTGTAATACTCCCACTAGTTGGAGTGATCCAGTGAATAGGGTGTTGATTGGACCAGAGATATTGGCAGAGATGGAACAAGAAATGTAGGTAATCAAGAAGAATCTAAAGGCAACATAGGATAGACGAAAGCGTTATGCATATCAAAATAGGTTGTTTAAGGAGTTTCAGGTTGGGGAACAAGTGTACTTGTACATCAATCCCAAGAAGAGTTCCTTGAGGATTTGATCATGTGCCAAGATGGTACCTCAGTTTTGCGGGCCTTTTTAGATTATTGAGAGGATTTGACCAGTAGCCTATCAACTTGCACTGCCTTTAACAATGAAATTCCATGATATTTTCCATGTGTCATTATTTAAGAAGTATATTAAAGATGTTTATTATGTGATTCATTGGTCAATATTGCAAGTGGAACTAGAAGGAAAATTCCAGCCATAAACTTAGTGCATTTTGTAGAGAAATATGCTCATGCTCCAGAATCAAGAAATTTAGTAGGTTAAAGTGCAATGGAAGCACTTTGGGCCCGATGAAGCTACATGGGAGATGACAGATCAGATGTGGGCGATTTATCCTTCTCTATTTGCTACTTGAGCGAATGTTTTTGGCATATGTTTTAGTGTGATGTTTTGGTATATGTATATATGTATATGGATGTAAATACCACCATGAGATGTGTTATAAACCTCCAATAAGTGGTATGGGTGTCATGTCATTATGGTTTTTATGTTGGTTTGCTTTCTAGTAGGATGATCATTGTAAATACTGTAAGGAGCTAAGTTATAAAGATCCATGGGCAGTATGTTTTGATTTTCCACAATATTGCTAGTTGTAGGTGTCATTGAACACTGAGGACAATGTTACCCCAAGGGGGAGGGTTCTGTAACAACCCTAGTAAAAAATCCATGTAATAATAAAGGAAAAATAATAACCATGGTCATCAGACATGTATTCCAAGCTGAATGTTGGGAAAAAACATAGTGATTGGGATCACTTGTGATTAAGTAGTGGCTATGGAAATTGGCAAAGGCAAAGGAAAAGGCTTTGGAAAGACAAAGTGGCATTAATTAGCATTTTATTTATGAAAATAATGGAAAATATGGGAAAAGGGAGGTGAAAGGTCACAAGTTGCATGTGAGGATGAAAATAAAGGAAAATAATGGAAAATTGAAGAAAATAGAGGCCTCATTAATGAAAATAATTCTGAGGACCAATTTTTTTTTCTTAGTTTCAGCGTGGAGCTCTCTATTCTACTACCTTTAATACTCTTTGACACTTAGAATTTTCTTGGAGCACCCTTGGAGGAGGGTGGCATACTTGGGATTTGGAGCAAGAAGGAAAAGGAAGAGGAGAAAATGCAAGAGGACATCTGGATCAACAACTACAATGGGTTTTGCTTGCAAGTACTGAGTTGCATGTATGATTTCCTTGCTAGTTTTGGCATGCATGGTACATGCATGTTGTTTCTTAGTTATGATCTATCATTGGCATGGAGGATTGCGTAGATTGACAGTGGATTTTCCTAGCCTTGCCATTTCCTGGTTAGCTATGGTGTTGTGGGTGTCTTTCCTTTTGTTTTCTTGTTGGTTCTCATGCTCCTTATGGTTGTGGGTTGAGTTACTAGTTCCTGGAAGCCTTGGTTGGACAAATTCTCTAGAATCCCTATAACTGCTTGGGTTGACTGACTACTCTTGGAAGCCTTGGTTGGAAAAACACTCTAGAAACCCTTGGTGGGTTGAGTTACTAGTCCTAGAAGCCCTAGTTGGATAAACAATTTAGAAGACCGACATCAACTGTGGGTTGAGTTATTAGTCCTGGAAGCCCTGGTTAGAAAACACATTTTGGAGCCCTTGACAACTTGGGTAGAGACCAATCTGGTGATGTTTAGTGATGTATGATGGTGAGGTGGAATCATTGGTTGAGGGTTGAGGTGGTTTGGCCTCTGGAAGCCCTGTTTTGGTTTTGTTTGATTTGTTCCATGATATCCCACATTCATGCTTGGAATATGGCACATGGGTGATTGGTTGAAAGAAATATTTGGTTCAGCTAATCTATGGTCGAGTGGTACGTGGAAGTCCCAGACCTAGTTTCATTTTGCATATGTTAATAAGATCTCATTTCCTCTTGTATTTGATGGGTAAATATACTTTTTCATATGTGGTTTTTATGGCTGTTATATCTTTTTTATTTCTGTTGAATATATGCTAGTTATGAGGATGTTTTATGATAGCCTTAATGTATGACTCTCATCATGTTTTGGTTAACAAATGAATGAACAATGAATATATGAACTAATATATGATAATGCAACTATTTTGATAAGGCATTGATACTTACTTATGAATCTTAGATAAGTATGAAACCCTTATGCTCAGTTATGTTGTTATGACTTGTATATTACATATTTGTGATATGTTTGACGAAATGCCTGTCATGGCTAGTAGGGCTCCAGTCAAGTCATTGATAAAATGTTTACATTAGTACCCTTTTTCTATTTTATTGATAATTTATGGAAGTTTGATGAAGTTCTAGGCAGTGGCATGAGTCCTAGCCCTGAAAAATGGGCACAAAATCCAAGATCGTTGGCACAAAACTGCTTAAAAAAGGCCACAACCACATGGATGCCTTGTTGTGGGAGTGAATGGAGGGTCCTAGTCACATGTATGCCTTGTCATGGGAGCGACTGAGGCTCTAGGAAAGTGAAAAAGAAAGTTGCCTCAAGGATTGGCCACCTAGAAGGGTTGGTTGGCTCCTGAAGGTTCTGTATCATGTGTGGAAGGTCAAATTGGTCTTGTCATGTCGGTTCCACTTCCTTAAATGTATTTAGGGAGTTGAATCACATCATAGCATCCTATCAGCAAATGTTTACCCCAGTGAATCGGTTAACTTGGGTAAATGTTGGAGGAGGGTTGTGTTGATGCCTCTAAAATCGTAGCACAAACATTGGGGGATAACCACCTGGTCCAGAGCTTAGTGCAGCTCCTTATCCATTTGGTATGGTGGCTCCAACTAGATATTATGGGACAAGTTTCCCAATAAAGTATGATTTGATGAATGGGTGTTTTAAATATGTAAAAATATGATAGGTGGTTTAATATATAAGCTCTTAAAATATACATATATATCTATATAACCGGGTGATCTCATAATAATGTGATTCTTGATGATTCCTAGGAGAAAAATAATAATATATATTATTTAATTATCTACAGAAAGATGCATTTAAATAATGATTACTTTGTTTAAGAAATTAAACAAAGTAATATGAAAACATATCGCATAACATACTAATATTTATCGTTGACATATGTATACAATATAACAATTCTAAATCATTCAGAAGTGAAATAATACAGAGTTGTTTGAAACATGTGAATACATCAACAATAGAAAATCAATGAAATGCTAATTACATAAAACAAGACAAAATAATAGTGATAGAAGTACCAAATGCATTTGAGTCTCGTTTATGCAAGTAACACTCTAGTTCAATCTTCTTATTCTGGAAACTCCAAGGAGATACAAAAATGTGAGTCTTTATGAAGCTCTTTCACAAAAATTTTGAACCTCGATCCACAACTTATAAAAAATAAATTAAGAAGTGCAGAAGTGCAAACTTCTCAAGTCTAGTTTTATACAAATTGAGGACCCTTTCTAAAGTGACATGAAAGGGTCTTTATAGTAAAATTAAAAACAAGCTGTCCGTAAAAATTGCCGATAGTTGCTGGAATTGCTTTTATCAAAATATGGGATTCTATTTCAAAAATAGAATTGCGATAAGCTTTGAAGAGATTCATCGCATCTAGGATTTCTCTTGCATCTTTAACCGACAAATTGAGAGCATGCTTTGGATCTCTGGAGGATGACTCATCCTAGAGTGTAACTGTCTTGTGTATGTGGCATCTGAGAGCTCGGGCATCATGCGATCAATGGCATCAACAAGGCACTTGATAGTCATCTGCTGGTTGTGTGGCTTGATCAGAAAGGACCAATGTGCATCCCAGTTAAGACCTTATATTCTGTTAAGTCGCTCTTCCTTGGTTTCCAAATCTTGCTTCCATTGCTTCTCTAAAACTTTCGCCTTCGGAAGCTTTTCCGGGGAATAATCAGAAATTAAATTGGCACCATATAAGTTATCATTTACGAACTCAATAACATTATTCATTATAGCCCTGGCCCTGGAGGTAGCTCTTTCTACTTTTATCAACTGTGTTTCCCATTCCGAAAACAATATCTCTTTATGAGACTCTTCAATCTTAGGTAAGTTAGCAGCTCTTCCATCTTCTGTGCTTTGCCAAGAGAGAAAATTTGTGACTTTATCATTCGCATCTTCAAATTCTAACCTGGTATTAACTGCTTGGTCAATCAGTGATGTCATTATGATGCATAATGGATCAATAAAAGATATCTTCTCACAGAGTAGATTCAGCTCATGAGATAACACCTTATTTGCCTCTAAGGCTTCCTTTTTGAACTCCTCAACCTTGGGATAATCTTTTAATTGTACCAAGGGGAATTGTAGCTGTGTGATTTGCTCTTCATTAGACTTAATCTCTTGCTGATGTTTAATTTAAGCTGCTCAAGCTCTTGAGACAGCTGGTGTTGTCTCTGAATGGCCTGCTGGTCAATTTTCTGTTTTTCTAGATTTAATTGTTCTTTGAGCTGCTCATTCTTCTGTTTCTCTGTTGTTAACTGTCCCTCTAGTTGATTAACCTTTTGCTGCTCTACTGCCAACTGTTCTTCAAGCTGATTAATCTTTTGATCCTTTTCTTTGATCAATTGATTTACTTCAGTTTCCTTATCAATTGTAGCAGCTGTGTGTGCGCCTACAAATTGAGATAACTTAGTCAAATCCTTAGAAGGATTGACCTCTGAATCTTTCCATATGACATTCATAAATTCACATTGAGGAGCTGTGGATGATGTTTGATCTATTTTCCTCTTTTTCCTCTACCTCTTGACTACAGCCTTGTGTTTTGGGCTGTAAAACACATCCAAGGGTGGAATCTCCTCGATATTCAATATAATCTCTCTTGAAGGATTTTCAGGGATTATCTCTATCTGTTTTTGGGTTGTGTCTTTGCTGGGTGTCCCTTCAATCACAATATTAGGAATAATGGGCCATTGTGTTTCAGGAGATGCTGATGTGATAATGTTTTGAGGATCATTCTGGATTTTGATCTGTTGATCAAATTGCTCCCATTCTTTAATCAATATGGGATCGATATGAACATCAGTGCTTAGCAGATTACTGGCCTTATCACTTGTCTCAACTTCTTCAGAAACCTTCTCAATTACCTGCTCTTTGTTGTGTTCTGCCTGATGAATGATTGGTGTAGTACTTAACAAATCCATAGGTACTGTCAGTAACCTCTGTGTCCTGTATTCCATGAATTTGTCCATTTTCTCAGCTCCCAATTTGAATCTTTCCAGATGACTTACTATTGAGAATAACTCTGCTAAAGCAAATAAGTCATCAAACTCATCATTCTCATGTATGAATTTACTAATTTTCACTTGAGTGGTGAAATTGAAAGCAACCTTATTTGGATCATATTGTCTTTTAGGGATAACCGCTAGACTCAGATCCTTTGTTTTCTCTGATTCTTTCTCGGCATGTTTAAAATCATGCAATGTGTAGGTTCCACAGCGGAGGGGAAAGGGAGGCCACAACTGTTTCTTGGATTCTTTAAGGTTTCTAGACATCCCTTTTTCCACTATCTGGTAGGCTACTTCCCTGGCTAATAGCTTATCTAGAATGTAAAGCAGAAGGACATGAGGATCTGTAATACTGCCAAAAACCCTAATATAGGTGAACTTCTCCTCCCCGAACCAACTATCGATTGAGGTTAAATCGATGCTAGCCTCATCAGACAGTCGAGGAGCAAGTTTATTAAAGATAGCTTGATGGACGGGTAAAATGAAACCATGGCAAATCCTGTATAAATGATTCTTGTATTCAGACTTCTGTAAGTACTTATTATAAATATGAATGGGGGTTGGATCCTGAACAGTCCATTTCCAACCTAGGATGGGAAAGTCGGAATTAAAACAAATTGTGTCCATTATGTAAGCACTCATATGGAATGGGGGCACAACTCGGGTAGTGACAAATCTGTTCTTTCTATAATCCAGTATTTGACTAGCTATTTTGTCTGATAGGATAGTTGCCTAGTCCATGACAAAGGAGTTTATCGTTGCTTCTATCAATGGAACCATCTCAATAGAAAATCTAGCAGAATCAGGGCTTCCGAAGAGTCTACACATCATAGCAGCAACATAACAATATGGAGATGCCAAGGAGTCCACGGAATACATACCAAATGATTCATGTTTGTGCTTGTTAGGAAAATGTCTCCATTGCTTGATAGGGTCTAATCCAATGTCATTATCCTTGGCAAAAGCTTCTAGGAATGCTTTGTTGTAGTGTCGCTAGGGATTAGGCAGGTGATACATTTTCTTGACATATTCAGGTTTGAATGATCCGAACATCCTTCCATCAGCTGTGAAGAAAGCTCTGCCCATTATATTAATCCTCTCGTTTACCCATCTCACTAGATCATTATATGGTAAAACTTTTCCATGAGTTGCTATTCTATGGAGGAAAGAGCTAGATTTTCACCTTCAAGAAAAGCATATATGCCTTCCCATGAGATGTTACCAAGGCCTTGACAGGTAGTATCTGAGATTAACACCAATTTTCCTTGTCCTTCTTCCACTGTAATGGGAACCTTTGTCTTTCGAGATTTCTTAGACATCTTGACTAACTGTGTGATTCTGGATTAACACTGCAAAATCAGAAAGAGGATCGTGATAGCAAAAAACTTTGAGAGGAGATAATACAAAAAATTGCAGACTAAAAGTAGCTTTGCGCATTAGATGCAAAAGATCTCACATTGTACATAGTCCCCATGGATGAAATCCTTAAAGGGTTGTAACCATAACTGCCCCTTAATGCTTTACTGTAACTTCATAATGTGAAACTTTAATGCCGATGTAATATATGTCGCATTGCAAGTTTTCCAATGGTCCTTTTTAGAACAGGTGCCATGACTCTATGATTTGCAATTAGCGATTGCATTATTTTAATATTTGTGGAACCATCGCATATCGCAAATTGGGAGTTACAAGCGCCTGCTTGAAATAATTCTTTGTATTGTTGCGATTACAATTGAGTGGTGAGCTCGCATGTGGAGATGGCAGATTCTTTTTCAAACTTGGTAAATCACGTTTTTTCTTTATAATTGATTTATCCCTATATTGCGCATGTTCATAGTTTATATTACTTGTTTTTATTGAGAGCGAGATATACGATAGTGATATTGCATCACAAAGTTTTAATGGAGTGATTTCAATGTTTTCCTATGGATCAACGATATGTGATTGCGATAGCCTTATCGCAACGCAACGTTTCAATGAAATTCCATGAGCTATTCCTTGGGATTAATGATATGTGAGATGTGATAGTTATATCACATCGTATTTTTATAAATGAATCATTTTAATTAAAACTTCACGACGAGGGATTTGTGATGACTCTGATCACATCGCAACTTTTCAAATGGATGTTTATTGGTATTAAACAATTGTGATTTGCGATGAGCGGTTCCAAATTCTCATAAAGCAACTTTTATATGAAAAATATGGAAAATCTATTTTATTCAAAAGTTTTATTGCTTTTTATATCCTAAAGGGGACCTATTTCTTATTTAGCATCTTTATACTAAGATTAAAAATTTGAAATGGGGGGGGTTGTTGTATAGCACAACAATTGGCGATTCACTGGCAGAACCAGTTATCTCTAAATAAAATAATGAAATTTCTAACACTTTCTTAAGTAGAATCAATTGAGGAAAAGAAAACTATCTAGGAATTGGTTAGATAAAAATTTTACTCTGAATAAAACAAAAATATAAACTTTGCAATTTCTTTTACAAACCCTAATCATAAAATAAAAACATTTTTTTGGTTTCTTCAAGCTTTGATTGGTTGTTAAAGATAAAGTAGGGGGCTCTTCCAACTTAGCTTTTAAATTTACTCTTTTGTCATAGGTAGTGCCACTGCTGCCAGCAAACATCTATAGTCTCGACAGGGTTACCTTTTAACCATCAATTATTCATTGTCCCATCCATCTAAGAGTACAATACAATAAAGATAAATTCAGAAAGATATATCTACATATATATATTTTTTCAATATTTTGTTTTGTTATTTGATTAAAAACCATTGCCTTGGTTTGGTAGCTAGAAGATGACAATGCCATTCACTGGTTGTAATTAAACTGAACAAGCTGACTCGTGATGAGACCCCTTGTCTTTTGATTTAAGCCATTACCCTGTTTTGGTATGCAGTATTGGTAATGTTAGCTTAACTACCTCCCTATGATCATGGTAAGCATGCTCGTAATGAGACCTCTTATCTTTTAAATCAAATATATTTTAGAATTATACTCTGAAAAATCATAAACCTAGTGGATGGGGTGAATGTCTGACTCCTTAAGAGTTTATGAATGACAATTAAAGAGTTGTAGATGCTTAATTGGAGAAAGTCTTTACTTTTTTATAAATAACCCTTCTCGACTGATAAAACTCAAAACGATTTACTTTTTTTTCAAGGTTTGAAAGATTTCACAAATTTAAAGAGGATTTCAGAGTTTTTTGTTTTTTATCTAATTTCCAAAACTATAATCATTTCCTTAAAAGTTTCTATTTTTTAAAAGCAATAAGTCACAATATTCTTTCAAAGAACCTTTCAATAGTAGAAAGCCAATGGTAGACTATTTACAGTCTTATTTCTAAAAGAAACCACAATTTGCATAAAGAATATGTACAGGTAAGAAGGGGTTACCTCCTTAGTAAAATAATTTCTTTAAGATAAGTCCATTCATAGGAAGAGAATCTCTCTTTCCTGATAGGTCTTGTAGTAGAAATGTTGATGAGCCTATCTTTTCAATTATCTAAAACGTTCCAAGCCACATCTTTTGAAATTTGGTATGCTTACCTTTGTCTTCATGTGCTTTGTCCCATTTCAAAACGAGATCACCAATTTGTAATGTTTTTGAGCCGGCTGAACTTGCATCAAAAGAATATTTAACGACTTGCTGATGTTTAGCATGAGTAATTTTGGCCTTTTCCCTTTCCTCATCCAATTTAAGAATTTGATCAAACCTTAATTGAATAGAGGAAGAAGGAGTTTCTTCAATAATTTGCACTAGGGCTAGATATGGGAGGGCTAAATTTGGTGGAATTATAGCTTCTTTCCCATACACTAAGTTAAAATGATAAGTACCTATTGAGGCCTTCTGAGTTATACAATCTGCCCATAATGAAAATATTAAAGATTTATGCCAATTCTTTTGGTTTTGATCAACAGTTCTTTTAATAATCCTGATGAGATTTTTGTTAGTTGACTCTGCTAAGCCATTTCCTTGAGGATAGTAATTTGCAGAGTATTTTAACTTAAAACCTCTCTTAAGAGCAAATTCAACTATATTATTTCCAGAAAAATAAGATGCATTGTCAAAGATAAGTGCGTTAGGTAAACCAAACCTTGTAATGATGAACTGATCAATAAATTCGATAATCACATCAGAATTGGCTACCTTTAGTGGAATTGCTTCTACCCACTTTGTGAAGTAGTCTATGGCTGTGAGGATGTATTTGTGTTGCTTGGAAGAATGTGGAATGATCTCTCCTATAATATCAAGCCCCCACTATTCAAATGGTTGCTCAATGTTAACTGGTTGTAAAGGAAAAGTTGGTTTCCTTTGTCTCCTGCTAGCAGTTTGGCATATCTTACATTTCCTCATGTAGTCATGGGCATCTTTGAAAAAAGTCGGCCAATAATACCCAACATGTAGTATTTTGTGGGTTGTAGTGTCTCCTCCAAAATGTCCACCTGCTGGGCCATCATGTAGTTCCTGCAAAACCTTCTGCACTTCAAATTTTTCAAGGCATCTTAATAGAACAGAATCATAATTTCTTCTGAATAACACATCATCAATGATTTCATAGTGTTTGGCTTTTAACCTTAAGGCATGTTTATTTTTTTAGCTGAATTCAGGGGGAGCATATCCATTTTTTAAGTAAAATATCAGATTAGCATATTGAGATTCAGAATCAATGATACTTATCTCGTTTACTTGTGCAGTACTATCTGAGTCTTCATGATCTGGTATATTGGAAGCTCCTGCCAATAACATGCAAAAACCTTGCCCCTAACAATTTTCGCTGGTTTAATGTCAATATCATACTCTTGTAAGGCTGTTACCCAGTTAGCTCTTTTCTCTCCTACTTCTCTTTGAACTAGCAATTGTCTCACTGCAGGGAATGAGATTATTACTTTAGTGTGTGTTTTTAGGAGGAATGGTCTAAAATTTTTAACAGACTTAAACACAGCGAATGATTTTTTTTCAACTTCGGAATAATTAAGCTCACCACCCTACAAATTAGAACTAAAGAATGATATTGGTGCTTCTACTTGTTGATCATTAATTTGTGTTAAAATCGCAGCATAAGATGTTTCAGTGGCCAAAGTATACAAAATAAACTGACTAGAAAAATTTGGAGTACTCAATGCAGGAGCATTAATGATCACTTGTTTGATCGAGTCAAAAGCCTCTTTTTATTTATGTCCCCATTTGAAGACTAAATTTTTCTTAATCATGGATTGCAAGCGTAAAAAAATATGAGAAAAATCAGGAACAAACCTTTTTACAAAATCTATCTATCCCAAGAATGATTGCATAGACTTCTTATTATGTGGCAAAGGAGTATCCGAAATTTCTTTTATCCTGCCAGGATCAATGTATATGCCATTTTTAGATACAATAAACCCTGAAAGTTTACCTTCATCAAGAGCAAAGAATGATTTCTTGGGATTTAAGGAAATCCCATATTTTTTGCAACGTTCAAAGATCTACTTTAAATCATGTAGATGATTGCTCTTTTTCTTAGAATAGACAGCTATATCATCTAAGTAAACAACAACCGTCCTATTGATCAAACCTTTGAAAGCTTTGTCCATAGCTTTTTGGAAAGTAGCTCCAATTTTTATCAAACCAAAAGGCATTTTCTGATAAGCATATGTTCCCCATTTGGTTCCGAATGTCGTCTTTAATCTATCATCTGGATTTACCAAGATCTAATTATATCTTGAAAAACCATCAAGAAAAGACATTAACTCTGAGCCTACTACTGATTGAAGTATCTGCTCCATTGTTGGTAATTGGAAATTATCTTTCTGACATGCTTTGTTGAGATTTCTAAAATCTATGCAAATCCTAATATCACCATTCTTTTTCCTCACAAGTACTAAATTTGAGACCCATTTAGAATGTCTGACACGAAAGACTATTTTGGATTTAAGGAGTTTATTCAACTCTGCTTTGATTTGGCTTTCAAGATTTGGGCGAATTTTTCTTAGTTTCTGTTGTATAGGTTTCTCATTAGAAATCATTGGAATTGTGTGTTGAATGATAGAGGTATCATAAGTTTTTAGATATTCATAATTCCAAGCAAAAACATTTTTGTATTTCTTCAATAAATTGATGAAAGCAAATCTTTTAGGTGATGAAATTCCAAGTCCAAGATTTACATTTTGTGGTTTGGCATCAGTGCCAAGATTTACTAATTCAAACCTTAAAGTTGAACTTTGAAGTTTTGCATTAGTGACCTTTTTGAATCTATCCTTAATATCATAAAGATCTTCTAGCTTGACCACAGATTTAGGAATAGGATTTTCATTGAGTCTCTACTTTAATTGAAGATCATGATCACTTTCATTGATAATTTGTTCGTCATAAGATCCTTCAGATGTCAAGAAATTTAAGATATCCTCATCATGATTGAACACATGCCAATTGGTAACATTACCTGGGATAGATGGTCGAAAAATTAATTCAATAGAAAATACCTCTGGACTATCATCTTCGGATAGAAGGAGTTTAGAAGCAACATTAGCTAGAAGATCTGCTGCTGCATTCTGTGATCTAGGAATAGGAGAAATGTTGAATGCCAGAAAATGAGTTATGAGATCTTGAACAAGCGATTGATAATGTTTTAAATGCCCCAAAGGACAATGGATAGTATTTCTCACTTGTTTAATGACAATTTTAGAATCACCAAATACTTTCAGATATTGGATATTCAGGCCTATTTCTTTATAGAGACCTTGAATCAATGCTTCATATTCTACAGTATTGTTGGTACATTCAAATTCTAATCTTCATGATAGCATCATTTTTTCTCCTTCAGGACTAACTAAAATACATCCTGCTTCTACACCGTAATTAGATTTAGATCCATCAAAATACAAAGACCAAAATAAAGGCTTATTTACAGGTTTATCTACAAGTTCATTTGCAACACTAACACACTTAGAAGTATCGGTACTAGAGAAATTTTCGACTTGTGATATCACACTATTAACAGGAAACGGGGATTACTAAGCATTGAATTCCCAAAAAATGATTCAGCCGAATAGTTTTCGAGAATGTTATTATTGAATGCTATAGGTTGATTTTCTTCTTCAAAATTAGTTACTATGTGAGTCAAATGTTTTTCGCGATCAATTATGATTTGATTTGGTTTCCAATTATAGGGAAGCCACATGTGAGACCAATCAGTTGAAATATAACCATGAAGTTTTTCAGACTAATCTCTGCTAAGGATCAAACAATAAAACTCAGGGATGTTAGCAATTAATATATCAATTCTTTGGAAAACCCTGGGATCAGCAGATAATCTGATAGTAACTGAATTTATTTCTCCTAAAACTTGAACCTTAGTTCGATCTAATTGAATAATATGAACTACAGATTTTTGAGGTTCAATATTTAATTTGGAGCAAATTGATGCTGACATTATATTTGATGAAGCCCCTGAATCAATCAAGTAGTTATGCAAATTTCTATTGTAGATCTCATAAGTCAAGAGAAAAGGAGGAGTATGAGAATTTGACCTATCCCCAATTAAAATGGCATCGGTAGCATCTACCTTATCAGATGGTGGCTTACCTGATCCTCTAACAGCCTTTGATAATACACTAGTTGGAAGAGGAGAAGAAGGTACTGCATTTAGTTCTTTAAGCAACAACTTTTGTTGATGTTTGATCTTGTTAAGTTCATGCAGAGAAATATTTGCTTGAGTCTTCTTCATATCTTCCACGATGTTATAATCCATGGAATCTGAAACTACTAGCATTTTAGATGATGAGGGAGGGTTGGAGGATGATGGTTGATTGTGGGGAGATTCAACTGGAGCTTTCTTTGTGGGAACTTTCTCTTTGGTAACATGATTTAAGTTTTTCTTCTTTTGATTTGCTTGACTAGGCTCTACTATACTTTTACTTCTGGTATTTACTGGAAGAGTTTCTTGTTCACTTTCATTATCAGAGTTGGGTAAGATAAAGTCCCACATTCCATGACATTCAACTATTTCATCTTCTTCCGTTTCTTCAGCTGATAAAACTGTATCTTCTTCTTCATCATCATCTAGGTCAGATTCTGCATTAGATATAGCATTGGGTGGTTTGGGATTAGTAGGCTGATTTCTTTTAAAGTTCCTAAATGGTCTTTTCGTAGAAGTTTCAGCTACTTGCTTTTTTATTTCAACCATTTCATTAGACATAGTTTTAAGAACTTTTTGTAAGCCTTCCATATCATATGGATCCTTGGTTGCCTTCTTCTTTGAATCATCTCTAAAGGTAACTTTCTTGGATTTCCTCTCTTCTAGAGCATTTTTATTTTCCAAAGCAAGGATGCATTTTTCAATAGTTATTGCTTCCTTCATATTTTTTTCTAATGTTGATTTGGCAGCCCTATCAACGAAGATGGCTATGTTTGAAGGAAGAGAAGAAATGTACCATTCATTTCAGACCTCTTCACTAGGCTTGCATGCCACAGGTATTTTATTCAACCACTTATTGAAGCGTGAATTGAAGTCCTTAATGGGCTCTTTTGATTCAGCTTTCAGGTTGGAGAGGTCATTAATCAAAGTTGCTGTAGACCTATCGTCTCCAAACTTAGTTAGAAATTTCTCTTGGAAAGCATCCCAGCTATTGATAGAACCTGGTGGTAACGAAAAGTACCATGATCCTGCTGCTCCTTGTAGAGTGTATGGAAATAGTCTAACAACAACATCTTCTTCCATTACTCCATTCAAGTTAATTGATAACATGAAATTGTTTATGTGTTCTTCCGCTAATAGGCCATTGTCAGGATTAAATTTAGGTAGCCATTTTTCAGGATGTGTTGGCAATTGGGTCAAAGGTGCAGGTATTCTGAGAGATCCTGGGTTAGTCCATGACCTTGGTTGAGGTTGATTATGTGTCGTTGTTGAGGTAATAGTAGAAGAGGGTGACGAAGGAGTTGAAAGTGATTGGGTAGAGGATGTTGAAGTTCCTGTACCTGTTTGGACTATGATCTGAAGTTGGGAAATAGATGGATGACCTTGCAATGGTATGGAGGGAATGGACGATGAGGAGGACAAAGTCTCACTGTGAGATTCTGATGGTGTCTTTCTAGCCCTTTTTCGACTTGGTAAAGGGAATTCAATTGGTGGAATGCCAAGCTTTTCACTCTTTTCCCTAGTAAGCGGCTGGGATGGGATATATTGGGAAGTAACACTGCCTTGGGATAACTCAGACTCTTCTTTGGATAATGAGATCCCCTGGAGTTTATGAATCAAAGATTGTACTTCAGGAGGTTTAGGAGAAGAGTTGTCTGGTGTGTTTAGGATTTCAGCAGTGGGTTTTATATTTTTCTTTTCAACTTCTCGCTTAGGAATAGGGGATTTAGAATGCGAAGGAGAAGTTGGAGGTGATGGTGAGGGGGAATTACTCTTGGAATGGCCTGTAGATTTAGATTTACTCGCCATTCACAGTCTGGCCCTCCTTCTAGTGCCAAAAATGTTGATGCCTCTAAAATCGTAGCACCAACATTGGGGGATAACCACCCGGTCCAGACCTTAGTGCAGCTCCTTATCCATTTGGTATGGTGGCTCCGACTAGATATTATGGGACCAGTTTCCCAATAAAGTATGATTTGATGAATGGGTGTTTTAAATATGTAAAAAGATGATAGGTGGTTTAATCTATAATCTCTAAAATATATAGATATATCTATATAACCTGGGTGATCTCATAATAATGCGATTCTTGATGATTCCTAGTAGACAAATAATAATATAGATTATTTACGTATCTACAGAAAGATGCATTTAAATAATGATTACATTGTTTAAGAAATTAAACAAAGTAATATGAAAACATATCGCATAACATACTAATATTTATCGCTCACATATGTATACAATATAATAATTCTAAATCATTCAGAAGTGAAATAATACAAAGTTGTTTGAAACATGTGAATACATCAACAATAGCAAATCAATTAGATGTTAATTACATAAAACAAGACAAAATAACATTGATAGAAGTACCAAATGCATTTGAGTCTTGTTTATGCAAGTAACACTCTGGTTCAATCTTCTTATTCTGGAAACTCCAAGGAGATACAAAAATGTGAGTATTTATGAAGCTCTTTCACAAAAACTCTGAACCTCGATCCACGGCTTACAAAAAATAAATTAAGAAGTGCAGAAGTGCAAACTTCTCAAGTCTAGTTTTATACAAATTGAGGACCCTTTCTAAAGTGACATGAAAGGTTCTTTATAGTAAATTAAAAAAAAACTGTCCATAAAAATTGCTAATAGTTGTTGGAACTGCCTTTTCAAAATATGGGATTCTATTTCAAAAATAGAATTTCGATAAGCTTTGAAGAGATTCATCACATTTAGGCTTTCTCTTGCATTTTTAACTGAGAAATTGAGAGCATGCTTTGGATCTCTGGAGGATGACTCATCTTGGAGTGTAATTGTCCTATGTATGTGGCATTTGAGAGCTCGGGCATCATGCGATCAATGGCATCAACAAGGAACTTGATAGTAATCTATTGGCTATACAACTTGACCATAAAGGACCAATGCACATCCCAATTAAGAGCTTGTATTCTATTAAGCCACTCTTCCTTGGTGTCCAAATCTTGCTTCTATTGCTTCTCTAAAACTTTTGCCTTCGGAAGTTTTCTTGGGGAATAATCAGAAATTAAATTGGCACCATATAAGTTATCATTTACGAACTCAATAACATTATTCATTATAGCCCTGGCCCTGGAGGTAGCTCTTTCTACTTTTATCAACTGTGTTTCCCATTCCGAAAACAATATCTCTTTATGAGACTCTTCAATCTTAGGTAAGTTAGCAGCTCTTCCATCTTCTGTGCTTTGCCAGGAGAGAAAATTTGTGACTTTATCATCCACATCTTCAAATTCTAACCTGGTATTAACTGCTTGGTCAATCAGTGATGTCATTATGATGCATAATGGATCAATAAAAGATATCTTCTAGCAGAGTAGATTCAACTGTTGAGATAAAACCTTATTTGCCTCTAAGGCTTCCCTTTTGAACTCCTCAACCTTGGGATAATATTTGAATTGTAGCTGTGTGATTTGCTCTTCATTAGACTTAATCTCTTGCTGATGCGTAATTTTAAGTTGCTTGAGCTCTTGAGACAGCTGGTGTTGTCTTTGAATGGCCTGCTCGTCAATTTTTTGTTTTTCTAGATTTAATTGTTCTTTGAGCTTCTCATTCTTATGTTTCTCTAATGTTAACTATTCCTCTAGACGATTAACCTTTTGCTGCTCTACTGCCAACTGTTCTTCAAGCTGATTAATCTTTTGATCCTTTTCTTTGATCAATTGATTTACTTCAGTTTCCTTATCAATTGTGGCAGTTGTGTATGCGCCTGAAAATTGAGATAACTTAGTCAAATCCTTAGAAGGATTGACCTCTGAATCTTTCCATATGACACTCATAAATTCATATTTAGGAGATGTGGATGATGTTTGATCTATTTTCCTCTTTTTCCTCTGCCTCTTGACTACAGCCCCATGTTTTGGGCTGTAAAACACATCCAAGGGTGGAATCTCCTCAGTATTCAATGTAATCTCTCCTGAAGGAATTTCAGGAATTATCTCTATCCCTTTTTGAGCTGTGTCTTTGCTGGGTGTCCCTTCAATCACGATATCAGGAATAATGAGCCGTTGTGTTTTGGGAGATGCTGATGTGATAATGTTTTGAGGATCATTCTGGATTTTGATCCGTTGATCAAATTTCTCCCATTCTTTAATCAATATGGGATCGATATGAACATCAGTGCTTAGCGACTTACTGGCCTTATCACTTGTCTCAACTTCTTCAGAAGCCTTCTCAATTACCTACTCTCTGTTGTGTTCTGCCTGATGAATGATTGGTGCAGTACTTAACAAATCCAGAGGTACTATTCGTAACCTCTGTGTCCTCTATTCCATGAATTTGTCCATTTTTTCAGCTCCGAATTTGAATCTTGCCAGATGACTTACTATTGAGAATAACTCTGATGAAGAAAATAAGTCATCAAACTCATCATTCTCATGTATGAATTTACTAATTTTCACCTAAGTGGTGAAATTGAAAGCAACCTTATTTGGATCATATTGTCTTTTTGGGATAACCGCTAGACTCAAATCCTTTGTTTTCTCTGATTCTTTCTAGACATGTTTAAAATCATGCAATGTGTAGGTTCCACAGCAGAGGGGAAAGGGAGGCCACAACTATTTCTTGGATTCTTTAAGGTTTCTAGACATCCATTTTTCCACTATCTGGTAGGCTACTTCCCTAGCTAATAGCTTATCTGGAATGTAAAGCGGAAGGACATGAGGATCTATAATACTACCAAAAAACCTAATATAGGTGAACTTCTCCTCCTCAAACCAACTGCCGATTGAGGTTAAACTGATGCTATCCTCATCAGGCAGTCGAGGAGCAGGTTTATTAAAGATAGCTTGATGGATAGGTAAAATAAGACTATGGAAGATCCTGTATAAATGATTCTTGTATTCAGACTTCCATAAGTACTTATGATAAATATGAATGGGGGTTGGATCCTAAACAATCCATTTCCAACCTAGGATGGGAAAGTTCGAATTAAAACAAATTGTGTCCTTTATGTAAGCACTCATATGGAATGGGGGCACGACTCGGCTAGTGACAAATCTGTTCTTTCTATAATCCAGTATTTGACTAGCTATTTAGGATAGTTTCCCAGTCCAGAAAAAGGAGTTTATCACTGCTTCTATCAATGGAACCATCTCAATAGAAAATCTAGCAGAATTGGGGATTTCGAAGAGTCTACACATCATAGCAGCAACATAACAATATGGAGATGCCAAGGAGTCCATGGAATACATACCAGATGATTCATGTTTGTGCTTGTTAGGAAAATGTCTCCATTGCTTGATAGGGTCTGATTCAATGTCATTTTCCTTGGCGAAAGCTTCCAGGAATGCTTTGTTGTAGTGTCGCTGGGGATTAGGCAAGTGATACATTCTCTTGACATCTTCAAGTTTGAATGATCTGAACATCCTTCCATCAGCTACAAAGAAAGCTTTGTTTCTTATATTAATGCTCTCGATTACCCATCTCACTAGATCATTATATGGTAAAACCTTTGCACGAGCTGCTATTCTATAGAGGAAAGAGGTGGCCAAATCACTTAGCTTGTTTTTTGTTTCATCAGCTCCATCAGTTATTGCTTCTTCTATCTCCTTTGGATTTTCACCTTCAAGAAAAGCATATATACCTTCCCATGGGATCTTACCAAGGCCTTGACAGGTAGTATCTGAGATTAACACCAATTTTCCTTGTCCTTCTTCCACTATAATGGGAACCTTTGTCATTCGATATTTCTTAGACATCTTGACTAACTGTATGATTCTAGATTAACACTGTAAAATGAGAAAGAGGAGCGTGATAGGTGAAAAACTTTGAGAGGAGATAATACAACAAATTGCAGACTAAAAGAAATTATGCGCATTAGATGCGAAAGATCTCACATTGTACATAGTCCCCGTGGATGAATCCTTAAAGGGCTGTAACCATAACTGCCCCTTAATGCTTTATCGTAACTTCATAACGTGAAAATTTAATGCCGAAGTAATATATATCGCATCACAAGTTTTCCAACGGTCCTTTTTAGAACAGGTGTTGTGACTCTGCGATTTGCGATTAGTGATTGTATTATTTTAATATTTGTGGAACCATTGCATATCACAAATCAGGAGTTATAAGCACCTGCTCAAAACAATTCTTTGTATTGTTGAGATTGCGATGAGTGGTGAGCTAGCATGTGGAGATGGCGGATTCCTTTTCAAACTTGGCAAATCACGTTTTTTCCTTTATAATTGATTTATCCCTATATCGCGCGTGTTCATAGTTTATATTACTTGTTTTTATTGAGAGCGCGATATGCGATAGTGATATTGCATCACAAAGTTTCAATGGAGTGGTTTCAATGTTTTCCTATGGATCGGAGATATGTGATTGCGATAGCCTTATCACATCGCAAGGTTTCAATGAAATGCTGTGAGTTATTCCTTGGGATTAATGATATGTGAGATGCGATAGTTATATCACATCGTATTTTTATAAATGGATCATTTCGATTAAAACTTTGCGATGAGGGATTTGCGATGACTCTGATCGCATCACAACTTTTCAAATGAATGTTTATTGGTCTTAAACAATTGTGATTTGCGATGAGTGATTCCAAATTCTCATAAAGCAACTTTTATATGAAAAATATTGAAAATATATTTTATTCAAAAGTTTTATTGGTTTTTATATCCTAAAGGGACCTATTTCTTATTTAGCATCTTTATAATAAGATTAAAAATTTGAAATGTGGGGGGGGGGGGGGGTTTGTTGTAAAGCAAAATAGGTGGTTACATATTGGGACTTGGCTTCACAAGGAGTAAAATAGTTCACTATGTATATTGCAAATTAGCTGGTAATCATATTATTTATTTGGTCTAATAGGTGGATTATATGTTGTTTATTCAAAATGTTAAGGAAATCATCCATGATGTGAAAACTCAATTATCTTTTAAATTTAACATGAAGAATATTGATATTTCAAATTTAATTGGTATGGAAAATAATAGAGATTGGGAAAATAAAAATCTTTGGTTAAATTAGAGGAAGTACATCGAAACAATATTGAAGAGTTTTAATATGAGAAAATGTAAACCGATAAAGGCCCTTATTCTTGTAGGTGTAAATTTGTATGTAGATCAATGTCACAAGACAGAGGAAGAGGAATATAAAATTTCCTATGTTCCATATGCTAATGTGGTTTGTTGTTTGACGTATGCAATGGTTTCTACAAGAAGAAACATTGTACATGTAGTGGGGTATTGAGAATATATTTAAAAACTAGGGAATGAGCTTTGGACAATAGTATTGTTGGCTTGAGGGGGCTTGGACCCAGGTTCAAAGTTAGCTGTGATAACCAAAAAAGACCTACACTACGGGCCCTTTTGGCAATAGCCTGAGTAGCGCAAGCTGCAGTCTCACCTGAGACAGTATTGGGGGATGCTAGAACCAGATTTTTGCATCCAAAGGACTATGTGTGTTTCCGTTACTTTTAGGGTTTTATTCCAACCTTCATGGATCTTAACCCTTAAAACACAAAAGTTATAGTAACGAATAGATAATAGATCCAAACTCTTCACACTTGTTCTAAACATTCATAACATCAAGTAATTAAACAGATCTACCCTTTTCGCGCATATATTAAGTATGTTTCATGATAATTGCAGTAAATAGAGTGAATATACAGTAATTTTAGAAGTAAATAAGAACACAAAGATACACGAATAATGCTCCAAAATAGCTTTTATTATGCTTATATATTCTATTATAGACTCTTTCAACCCTGTGCACACAGCTGCAAGACCCGCGTACTCAGCTGCGGACTTACCAAGGTATCGAACACATAGCTGTAGGAGCCTTCCCCTTCACCTAAGTACATAAAACAAAATTCCCTTACTTAGATCATTCACACATTGAGTGATTGGATATCTCTTATGACTCTCTATGACTCCTTTTTATATCATTCTCTATTACAATACCATGGTTCGTGAACCATGGGTGGGTCACAAAACAACTTAAATCTTAACAAACTAAGGGGATTTGACCTTCCTAAATCCCATTTGACTCATATCTACCTGCACGCTTCGCTCCTAAAAATGTGGAGACTTTACAATAATAACAAAACTTTTTACAAAATTTACCCAGGGGACCCTATCCCAATAAGCCCCCAACACAAAGTCGTGACTCGTCCCAAGTCACTCTACTGGTGTTGCCTCAACTTTTGGCTGCAGATCGTTGAACTCTCTCTTCAACATTTGAAGATCTGATGTTCCCTATGCAACGGCTTGACGAACCTCCTCAACTAATTTTTCTGTAGTTGGACCTTCGACTACAAGGCCCATAGTTCTCTATGTCTGTTGCATAGCCTTCAACTTTCTCTGCACCGTCTATGTTAATTGGCTGGCCTCATCTGCCTAGGGCTGAGTCATTGAGGATATGATGGATGCCTTCTGACACAACTCATCGATCTCAGTCTGGATGAACTTCCCCTCCTACAGTCGGGTGAACCTTTGCACTGGTGCTAAGGTCATGCTGTAGCTCTGATATCGTCAAACTGCCTTTTCTTTTCTTATTTATTTTCTTCAATTTTCTACAAGGTTGGATCCTCCTGCAGCGAGGTCCATAATTCGATGGCCTATTTAAAAAACTGGGTGCAATCCTTGACTACAGTTTCAAGTGTATTCATGTCCTCCTTAATATCAACCTCACGTTTCTCTCTAACTTCCGGAGGAGTGGTTGGCTACAACTTAAGTTGGAGCTCAGAAATTTGTAGCTATAGATCAAATTGAACATTGCTAACCTCCTCCTTCGATTCTTTTACCACGACAGCTAGCTTCTATATCTTTTCTGCGGAGGTCGCTTCTGCTGGAATCTGGAGTTCGGGAAGCTCACTATAGGCCTGCACTATTATTGCTTCTAGCTGCTGACTACACACAGTAACTTCTTCATGTTCCGTAAGGGCTTGTGCCTTTTCCTCGAACATCTACTGATTGTTGGTTTTTACTTCGTTGATAACTATGAGTTCTCTTTGTTTCCGAACTCTGAGCTCATCTGATACCCCTTGATGTAGCTCGTGCAGTGTCTAAATAGGGAGTGCCGCAAGGTTCAGACTCAAATCCTTCAAATGTAATAGGCGCACCCTGTCTACTGAAGTCTCAACGTGTAGTGATCCTTCTGATAACTACACTACACAGAGCTCTATGGTGATCTCTATTGCAAGGATGACATGCTTGCTTTCTTTAGGCTCACTTGCTTCAATCTCGCATGTCCAACACTCACTTGAATAATCCCTATTTGGACTTGCAATTCCCTTAGGCCCTGCTGCACCTTATCTAGTGTATGATGGTACTGGTCCTCAATGTGGCTCCAAATAGTCTTCGTTGCATTGCAGTCCACATTACCGATCTTGTCCAGGTCCCCCTCCATGAGGACCAAAGGTGCCGCATTCATATACTCGTTAGATTTCTGCTTCTTGCGCGGTCCTGTGGAGTTACGCTTCTGCTTCTTTTTGACAATGAAGGGGACTCCAATCCCATGCCCCATTCTTCTTCACCCTCTATCTTTACCTCTTCATTGGTGTGCTCTGTGTCAAACTCACCAAGGTCAATAGTGGCCTGCGACGTGGTGGTAGATTTCTCCTTTGTCGCTTCTGTCTCTTTGGTAGAGACCTTCTCTTTCGGTGCTTCCCTCTCCTTTGCAGAAGCCTCTTTATGTTGTTGTTGGCTTGATGGGCCCTGACCAAGGTTCAACATTAATTAGCTAAGAAAATCCCTACACTACTGGCCCTTTCAGCATCAATCCGCAGAACGCGGACTGAAGTCTCACTCGAAGCAGTATGGGGGGATGCGGGAACTAAGTTTTTGCACCGTGATATGGTAGTGATGTCATTTTATACCCTAAATATTTCATCACATAGACTGATAAGCCCTTTAGGGCTTCTCGATATACTTCTCTTATTCAGCTTTGAGACCTTCGTGAAGGTCTGCGATTGTCCTTCGTGTACCCTAAATAGGTAATTCAGACACTTATGCGCCTCTGTGACTACTCTTACTGCTATATTTAGCCAGATTAGCTTAACTGGTGGATAACTTCAACATGCATTATGATTATCTTCACGTAAACATATATCCTTACTTGCATTCATATAACAAAGTAAAACACATAGATTCGCGCATCAATACAACATTAAATTATAAACCCAGTGTTCAACATAACATAATCGCATACATTCATAACAGAAGTAAAATAGCTCATACACACGTATTTCCAAAATAAGTTGGGCACGGGATCCCCCAAGGGAAGTTTGGGGATAAAAGCCCAGATTTTGGCTAAAAAGTGTAAATTCGATGTAAATACTCCACATTTTGTGTGCATGGAGTGCAAAGTTGTAAATAAGTCATATGGTTGTTTGCCCTAAATTTTATAATGTAATGTTGGCTTTAGAGATCTACCCATGGTTCACGGACCATGGGATTGTATAAATAGAGAGAGGCTCTACGTTGTAAAAGAGAATCATGGAGTCAATAGAAGAATTGAGTCTTGTTTGAAGTGTAGAGTCGAGTCTTGGGGTCATAGGGTAGGAGAAGGCTTTGCAGCTGAGTGCGTAGAGGCCTAGTAGTCCGCAGCTAAGTGCGCAGGGCAGATTAAGTCTATAACCATTGAAACGTTAATAAAGAGAAGTTTTATACCATTCCTGTGTATTCATTCACTGTTTTCTGCATTGAATGTATTGGGTATAAATTACATTTTTGTTGTTTATATGATGCACGAACATATATGATTGTGTTGATTAAGTAAATGTGAGATAAAGTATCTGTTACATGAAGTTAACTAACATATGTAAGAAGATAAGTAAGATACGCATTGTAATTTGGGAAAATAGCGTAGATCGCTGCCATAGCAGCGTGAAAGCACCTGAGCCCTTGGTGAAGGCTGCGAGAAGGCAGTGATAACAAATGACAAAGGTATCGCAGGTCAGGATAGTGTGCGAAGTGGCCTGTGCGAAGGTATTCACAGTTGGACTAAATCGACCCCTCAGACATCTCAAGGGAATGAAAACTTGGTTCCAGCATCCCCCCATACTGCTTCAAGTGAGACTTTAGTCCATGCATCGTGGGCTGATGCCGAAAGGGCCAGTAGTGTAGGGATTTGTTTGGCTAATTAAATCCAAACCTGGGTCAGGCCCCCTCAAGCCAACAAATGGTTCTGTTGCCAGGACCAAAATCAGCATAAATATGTCTGATGTTGTATCATTGGAATCCAACTAAGAAGGAAATTGAAGGTTGGTTGGAGAGGAGGAATCATGAGTTCACGGCATAGGAGAACAGGAATTTGTGACTAACAAAAGAAGAGTGGTTAGATTGCTAACTGTACACAGAAATCCAAGAAATATTTTTCACATCTTTCCCTACTGAGTTGTATGAATGGATCACGAGGCTAGCAGATAGCCAAGGAAGGTGGAAGCTCGAAAATCCTATCGTGTGGACCCCAGAGTTGGTGTGCAGATTGGAAGCATTGAAGGATTAGATTGCGCGCACTGTTGATCACTGGCTCGATTGGATTATAGGAGGATTCATTACTGAGTTCACAGTGGACACTTCAGTTAGCTACAATGAGGTACAACAACGCTTTCTCAAAGGACCGCGAGGTAAGTACGTAAAGTCTCTGAATGCTTAGATTAAAATGATATTGTGTGAAAAGAGGGTTATGCAATTACCTTGATGCTTGGAGCTATGCGAAGCGGAAAACCTACAGAAACGAAGGAAGTAAGGGACTAGAGAATAGCCCTTTGATTTCACCTCCGTGAGGGGACGAGGAAGAGCTCGTGAAGGTCTCTTCACTAAGTGCGATCCATTTGATAAGGCAAAGAATTCCATGCATACCACCCCCACTAGCTTCACTGCCTTCACCTCCATCTTCACCCATAACACCTCCGCCACCACCGGGACTCAATATGGAAAGCACAATAAAGTTGCATGTGTTCAAGGGATTGGGAAATGAAGATCCAGACCAGTTTTGGTTCGTGGTAAGAGCTGTATGGGAAGCGTAGGGCTTACAGATGATAATATAAAGAAAGCAACACTAGTCAGTGCTTTGCAGGATCGGGCACTGACCTGGTATATTAAGCACTCCAATGATAATCTCAATGTAGGGATCGCGAATATCCAAGCAACGCTAAACAGAGAATTTAGCAGGCAGAAGTCTGAAGCACAGTCGACCATTGGGTTCAAAGAAATAATGATGCTACCAGGCGAAACTCCTTGGGAGTTGGATCAGAGGTTGAAGTGTATGATTCACGAAGCTATTATGAATTTGACAGGTGGACAACATCATGAATGGTTTGTAGCATCGCTAATGCCACACTTAAGGAGCGTGCTATCGCAATAGAACTTAATGACTCAGGTAGAGGCCTTAGAGATCGTGATGAGGCTACATGAGGCCCCGATGTAGGATCCTAACTTGGGTGTTCAACAGATCCATGTGCAGTTTAAAAACTTATGCCTTGAGATGCAGAGTCTGAAACAAGACAGGACAAGCTGACCAGAAGTACGCGAAGATGTGTGGTGCGTAAAATGAAAAGGTCAGGGTCACGATAAGGACCATTGCTCGGTGTTCCCAAATTACCTCGCAGGAGGAGGAATGATGCCGTTAAGACTAGAGGCACAAGCAGTACCTAGTGCGGTGCCTATTTTGTGGTGCATTATTTGTCAAATAGGAGGGAAACACGCTACGGACAACTGCCATTTGTTACAGAATTATACACAAAATTCGCAGCAATTGTTCTGTAACTTTGTAGATCGGTGGGACACAATGAGCGCACTTGTAGAAGCTATGAGTTAATGTTGGATAAAACTCCCACCTATAGAGTTCAAGCTGAATCGCGGCCCCTAGACCAGAACGTAGGAGTGGTGCGAACAATATTTCAGGCGCGCGGACGAGGCCGAGGTGGAGGAGGACCTGGAAGAGGTCGTGGACAATTGATATGCTACAATTCTGGAGGGCCAGGACATTATGCCTATGATTGTACGAACCCAACGCATCCATCATGTCTGTACTATACCTTGTTTGATTATGATATGGAAGATTGTCCTACGCTAATAGCTAGGATATGTGACAAGGGAGAACTACCACCTCCCCTGACTCTAAACCTGCAGAGGATGAGTTCTGAGCCGCACAAGGAAGATCTGAATGTGAACATTGTGCTCTGAAGTGGAATTGCAAAGGGATATGATAAAGGTAAACAACCCGAAGATAGTACTTGGGTTCGCAAAGCTCTGGTGAAAGAAGCAGAGTTTGATTTGCTAAGGAAACCTTCATGGAAGCTAAGAAGAGCTTCGCTGATGCCTCCACTTTAGGATAAAAAGATAGACCGGACCTGGATATGGACCCATCTATGCTCACAACGTTCGTGGGAACATGCATGAAGTTATTGCGTGACAGTAAGGTTGTAAAAGGATTGTAGGAACTCATTAAAAAATGCGTTGGGACCTCGCTAGGAGAACCACGTGTAGTCTAGAATATTGGAAAGCATAAGACAAGAACGGGAAGAGAAATGAGGTTAACCACGCAGGTTGGAGAATATGAGATGGACCAAGTAATTCTAGATCTAGGATCGGATGCGAATGTTCTACCAAAGCAGACATGGGAGAGCATGGGGAGACCTATGTTGCAATGGTATCCTATTCAGCTGCGAATGGAGAACCAAGAGAAGATAATACCCATGGGGCGATTGCAGGGAATCGCTGTGGATATTGAGGGAGCGAGCGTGCTAGAAAAGTTTGAAGTAATATCGATTATTGATGAAAGCAATCCCTACCCCGCGTTCTTAGGAATTGATTGGGCCACTGACATGAATGGGGTGATTAATCTGAAGAAGCGCAAGATGATTTTTGAAAATAAGTCACTACACGTAGTTATATCTCTGGAATCTGCTGAAGGATTGTGCTATACAGAGCCAGTGCATGACTATGACAACGATGATGATTTGGATTGCATCTATAAGATAACAGCGTGAAACCAGGACTAGGTGAATCCCACCACGGATGAACGGATCTCATGGGAGCACGAAAGCTCCTGTACATCAGATTCTGATGAGGAAATGAAGCGATGACAGAATCAGTTACATGAGGTGACTACATTGAATTGTAATATGATGACAAGGTCGCTGCGCTACGTATCGACAGAAGTAAGGGACTTGCCTACTTATGATGGGTTAAGTGAGGTAGACACCTTCTTGGATAGATTTGAAAAAGAAGTGCTAGAAAAGTAACGCTTCCAGGCTTTGAATTGGCTACTGTGCACTACATCCGCGAGGTGGTGGGGTACGCACAAAGAGATCTTTTATGACTGGCATGAATGTAGGAGAATGATGTGCACATAGTTTGGGAAGCCTAGAGTGTGATTGATAGATAAATACAATGGGTAGGATAATCCGTGTGCACATCTAGCGAGGTGGATGCTGACATATGGAAAACAACCTATGCGGATGCGCATGAACTCCACACTGAGAGGTATGATTAATAAGCGTGTGTTGGGCGGGCAGATGTGAATTTGGCTCTTAAGGTTGGACAAACAATATGTGGGAAGAATAATAATGCAGAAGGTTATCCACGCAAAAGAAATTGATAAGAAGTGCAATGCACTAAACATGGTATGCAACGTGTAGCGAAGTGATTGGGACCTGCGCGTACCCAGACATACACCTTTTCAGATAATCAATGGAGTAGAAGCCGTAATGCCTATGGAGTCTATCATGTCTAGTCTATGCATAGAGGCGCTCACAGGGGTAGCAGATCACGGAGCCCTGGAAGAAAGACTTGCACGATTGGAAGAGCTCGAAGACGAATGATTGGGACTTGATGGGAGATCCAGCAGGATGATCTTAGGCTCCAAGAACTCATGAATGAAAGAGTTCAGTTGAGGGACAAAAGCACCATGGCAGAAGCATAAGTCAAGAAGCTTGAGGAAGGAATAAAGAAGGACTTTCTTGATAGAAAGACCATAGTGATAAAGCAAGATGAGCTCGATTACATTGACAGACTTAGGGACCACTGTCGAGAGTTTCTCAGTTTGCTGCATGGGACGGGACCGTATGTTATAAAGGAAATCACAGATGGTAGCACCGTATAGTTGGTAAAGTTAAATGGAGAACTCTTCCTAGGAAAAGTAAATGGTAGTCAGTTGAAGCCATATATGGGTGGCCTGACTATCTGACTAGCCGACCGAAGCATAGTCTTAGCGTTCCATGTAGCTGAAAAGAGGCACGGGACTATAAATAGGTGCAGGGAAGCAGTTCAGATACAACAGTTTCTGAACAACGTGTCCAGGAGGTACAATAGGCAGCTGCTCAATGCGCCACTGATCTTGCAGTAGTCCAGGCAGAGTTGGGAGGTCTCCGTGTGAATATCTCTACACCGACAAAGTGACTCGAGGGCAAGTCATGATGTTTGTGTTGGGGGCCTGTTGGGCACGAGATCCCCCAAGGGAAGTATGGGACTAAAAGTCCAGATTTTTGTTGAAAAGTGTAAATTTGATGTAAAGACTTCGCATTTTGTGGGCACGGAGCGCGAAGTTGTAAATGAGTCATAGGGTTGTCCACCCTTAATTTTGTAATTTAATGTCCGCTTTAGAGATCTATTGTATAAATAGATCGAGGCTCTAAGTTGTAAAAGAGAATCATGGAGTCAATAGAAGAATCGAGTCTTGTCTGAAGTGTAGAGTCGAGTCTTGGGGTCATAGGGTAGGAGAAGGCTCTACAACTAAGTGCACAGAGACCTAGTAGTCCGTAGTTGAGTGCACGGACCCCTACAGCTGAGTGCGTAGGGTAGGTTGAGTCTATAATTGTTGAAGCATTAATAAAGAGAAGTTTTATACCATTAAAATATGTATTCATTTACTGTTTTCTGCATTGAATGTATTGGGTATAAATTACATTGCTATTTTTTATATGATGCGCGAACATATATGATTGTGTTGATTAAGTAAATGTCAGATAAAGTATCTGTTACATGAAGTTAAATAACATCTGTAAGAAGATAAGTAAGATACGCAGTGTAATTTGGGGAAATAGCGTAGATCGCTGCCATAGCAGTGCGAAAGCACCTCAACCCCTAGTGAGGGCTGCGCGAAGGCATTTATAACAGATCAAAAAGGTATCGCAGGTTAGGATAGTGCACGAAGTGGCCTGCGCGAAGGTATTCATAGTTGGACTAAATTGAACCCTCAGACATCTCAAGGGTGCAGAAACTTGGTTCCAACATCCCCTCATACTGCTTTGGGTGAGACTTCAGTCCACACACCGCGGGCTGATGCCCAAAGGACCAGTAGTGTAGGGATTTTTTTGGATAATTAACTCCGAACCTGGGTCGGGCCCCCTTAAGCCAACATAATAATTCTCTTTATTCATGTTCAAATATCCTTTACAGACTTTGACTACCCTGTGCACACAACTGTAGGGGTTCGCACATTCAGTTACAGACTTCTACCCTAGACCTCTACGCACTCTATTGTAGACTCTTCACTCTTAGTTCTCACAGACCCATTACATTCATCAACATCAACTATCAACTAAGACTCCCTTAGACTCTTCTAAGACTTCCCTTTTTATATAATCCCATGGTCTGTGGGCCAAGGGTGGATCCCATAAAGCTGACACAAGTTACATAAACTAAGGGCAGAGACCCTTGATGACTCTTTACATCTTTGTGATCTGCGACCACAAAATGTGGAGACTTTACATTATTTATACAAAAATTGGGCCTTTAGCACCAAAACTTGGGCTTTTAAACCTAAGATTGACCCTAGGGGACCCATTCCCGACAGGTCCCCAGCACAAATTTGGTGACTCGCCCTCAAGTCACTTTGTTGGAGTGGAGATCTTGTCGTGAAGACCTCCCAGCTCCACCTGTACTATTGCAACCTCGATGGTACATTGCGTCGCCACCTACTTAGCCTGCTCGACCAGCTGCTCCGTTGCTGGTCCTGTCATATCTGCCTATATTTTTTGTTGCGTTGCTTGCAGAATAGCCAATTTTCCTTCAATGGAGGTCGTGAACACATAGGCTTCATCTAGCTAAGGCCCCAACCTGGCCTTCAGTCCTGCCTCCTTGCACTGTGCTGCGTCCACTTGTTCCTTTAGTGCCTTCACTTCCTGTAGCTTTGCCAGCCTCTATGTGATGGCGATGGTGTGCATTGTTGCTTTGACCTTGTTGTACTTCTGTTGTAGTTCCCTTGTTTCTATTTCTAGTTGTTGTACGTTGGGATCTTCCTACAGATTGGTAACTATTTCAAGTGACTGCTTGAAGAGTGAAGTGCACTCCTTCACTATGGCCTCTACTACGGCAGCTGCATCCTTGACAGATGCCTCGCGCTGCTCTTTGACTTCCAGTGGAGTTGAAGGCTGGGCCCTCAACTCAAGCTCCGTGATCGTAAGGTTCAACTCAAACTGAACCTTAGCCAGTTCCATCCTTGTGTCACGCACACCCTTAGCGAGCTTACAAATTCTTGCATCGACTGGCACATCCTCTAGGATATTCAGCTCTAGAACAGTTTTACAGGCCTCAGCTACCACAACTGTGGTGCACTCATTCTTCTCTGTGATATTCTTAAGGACATCAAGCGTGTAATTATTTTCTACGAACATCTGGGTGTTGTTGACCTTCTGCTCGCTGATCACATTTAGCGCACACTGCTCTCTGGCCTGAATTTCCGTGATTACACCATCTTGCAGGGTGTAAAGGGCTTCACTTGGCAGCGTGGCCAAGTGCAACCCAACTTTCTTGAGGGCGTTGACGATGGCCTTGTCAGCTCCACTTCTGTAGTTAATGCTCAATCCGGCAGCACGACGACCTGGGGATCCAAGGAGTAGATCAACTCCACTGCATTTGAGGTCCCAAGCACAAAGCTAGTTGATGCCGTGCTGCGCTGTCCCACACTGGTCTGCATTTGAGTGGCCTGAATCTACAGCTTGTGCAGACCCGTCTAAATAGCGACCAAGGCTTGATTTTGCTGCTGCTCAAACTATTGTAGCAGTTCTGCGGTCGCGTCCCTCACTGTGTCCTCGATATCGTTCATATCACCTTTAGTCAAAGTGATCAAGTCAAGTGATGATTTGCTAGCCTTAGACTTCTTCCGCGACCCTACTTTTTCTTGCTCCCTAGTGCGCTTAACCTAGAATGGAGTAGTCTTCATGACTTCACCTCCTTGTCATGACTACTACTCATCTTCCTCCATCTATGACAAAGGAGACTTCTGACTTCTGTCAGAGTCGTGGTCTTCCTCTTCTTCTTCCTCCTCTTCGTCCTGCTTCTTAACATCATGCTCTGGCTTAGCTTTTTCTTCAACTTCCTTTTTCCTTCTGTCGACCAACTGTTGCATCTTTATTTGGGACTCTTCCTTCTTCTGCTTCACGACGAACTTACTAGACCCAACTAACAAGTCTGATGTCGTGCACCACTCTGATAGCCAACTCTCTAGGAATGGAAGATCATACCATTTTTGCTCGGAGTCCTTCCACTCCCGGATGGAGACACAGTGGAAGTTCACCTTTAACTCCACATATCCTGACAACTGCTCAAAGACAGTTGGGGATAGCCTCAGCTTGTAGTTGAGCGTGGCACGAATGGTTGCCTCCATTAGCACCCAAAATATTTTCGAGTCCCTAACCCTCGCGACGTCCTTGGTGGCCCAGAGCGAAGAGAACTTCGCTGCTTCTGGTAGATCTGACGCAACCGGAGGAAATTGTCTGTCCTCCGATAAGTCCCATGCAACCAACACAATTGAGAGTAAGAGCTGGGCATAATGTAAGGTCTTACTCTTGTCTGGTGTTTCTTTGTAGTTCGCGAGGAATTCCTTGCAGAGGTAGCATGCCCAATTAAATTGTATGCCCTCCACACACTGGGCTGCTAATGATACAATAGGTGCCGACACTTCATTTGTGCAACACTTCCTCATGATTTTCCCAGCCAAAATCTGGGTGGCGACTTGTTGGCTTATTGGGGTCTGATCCAGGTTCAAAGTTAAGTTAGCCAAACAAATCTTGGTACTACTATCCCTTTCGGCAATAGTCCGCAGAGTGCGGACTGAGGTCTCACCCAAAGTAGTATGGGAGGGTGCTGATGAGTTCAAGTGGTTCGCGGTTAGACCTTGCACGCACGTCACTATGCACACTGTCCCGTACCTCGCAACCAAAACTGCTGCCTTCGCACAACCCTACTTGGGGGCCGAGCAATATTGTTACCCAAGTCCTTACTAGTATTCTACTGTTAGTTAATTAACCTAGCTTATTTGTATGCATTAAGTTACATTTAACAATATAATTCATTCATACATGTGCGCGCAGTAAACAAACAATATATTTGCAATTTACATGAAACAAGCATTAATCCAAGAACATATACACAAATTTGTAACAAAACCTTTCTTTATTAATCTCTTCTTTGGTTATAGACTCAACTCAGCTATGGACTACTAGGCCTTTGCACACTCAGCTGCAGAGCCCTTTCTTATCCTACGACCCAAGACACACTTAATCACTTAGACTCTATCCTTGCCTCTTTTTTCTTCCTTCGTTGTCTTTTACACTTAGAGCCTCGCTCTATTTATACAATCCCATGGTCCGCGGACCATGGGTAGGCCGAAATTACCTTTACAAGACTAGGGTAGATAACCCTTTGACTCTATCATACATTTCACGCTCCATGCCTGCAATTCACAGAGAATTTACCCTGGAGCACGAAGACTGTGCTTCTGCCGGCTAGTCAGATAGCCGGCCCACCTGTGTAAGGCTTCAAGCAGCTGCCATTCACTTTGCCTGGGAAGGGTTCTCCATTTAGTTTGACTAGCTAGACCGTGCCTCTGTCTATGACCTCCTTAACCACGTATGGTCCCAACCAATGCATTCTGAATTTTCTTAGAAATTTTTCAAACTTACTGTCATACATCAGTACTAAGTCATTTACCTTGAATGTGCACAACTTAATATGGAAATCATGCCAGGCCTTTTCACACTGCTTTTGTACCTGCTGATGAAAACCAGCCAAGAACTATTCCTCCTCAAGTTCTTCCAATTGTGCGAGTCTTTCCTCCAGAGCTTCACAGTCTGTCATCCTTGTGAGCGCTGCTATGCGCAGACTAGGTACGATATATTCCATCGAAATTAGTTTCTTGCACGTTGTCCTATAAGCCCATAGTATTGCAGGTACGCACAGGTCCCAATCGATTCGCTGCGCGTTGCACACTTTGGTTAGCGCAGTCTCTAGTATTTTGTTGAACACTTCTACTGTCCCATTAGCTTGTGGGTGATACGGTGTGATTTTTTGATGATACATCTGGAACTTTTCTGTGAGCGCACTAATGGTTTCATTCAAGAAATGTGTACTGCGATCACTCATTAATATCTTCGGACATCCAAATTGGGTCAACACATGTTCAAACAAAAACTTCGCAACTTTAGCGATCGTGCAGTCTTTGACCGACTGTGCTTCTGCCCATCATGTCAGGTACTTTGCCGCGGTGATGATGTAGTGCACACCCATTTTTCCCTGAGGTTTGATTGGTCCCACAAAGTCGATTGCCCATTTCTCGAATGACTGCAGTGTCATTTGTGGATTTAATGGCATCTCGTCCCTCTGTGATGGTTTTCCATTCCTTTGACATATATTGCGGGCCTTACAATGTGCTTGTGAATCCTGGTGCAGGGTTGGCCACCACAACCCTCCGCAGAGAATCTTTTGTGCGGTCGCTCATCTTGCATAATGTCCTCCTATAGCACCCCCATGTTCTTTTGTGAGGATATGAATTTGTTCAAATTCCAGTATGTACCTTCGCAATATCTCATCATTTCCCATTTTATATAGATGCCTCGCGATGATAGAAAAGTTTGCCGCATGTACCACCAATTCTTTCTTCTGTTGGATGGAGTATTCCTTCGGTGCAGTCCCTGTTGTCAAGAAGTAGATTATATCTTCGAAGTGCTCATCCGTGACGCATACAACAAAGAGTTGTGCGTCAGGTAATCCTTCCTTTAAACTAGTGGATTCCTCGCCTGTCTAAATACACGACAAGTGATCCGGTCCTTCGTTTAGTCATCCAGGTTTTACCACAACTTCAAAGTCATATTCTTGGAACAATAAGAGCCACCTACATATGCGCCCCCCTAACATAGGCTTATTTACCAAGTAATTTAGCGTGGAATGGTTTGTATACATTTTGAAATGTCCTCTTAGCAAATAGTGCCGGTATTTTTGGAGCGCATACACCATCGCCAACCCCTCGTGCTCGGTGGTGGAATAGTTCTTCTTAGATTTGGACAATATTCAACTTGCAAACTCGATAGGGTGATCTAAGCCTTATCTGATCTCCTATGTGAGCACTGGTCCCAGTGCGATACACGACACATCAACATGGACATGAAACTCCACATCCCATTTTGGAAAGACTAGGATTGGAGCAGAGGCCAATTTCCCTTTTAGGACATCCAGGCTCTTCATGCAATCATCATTCCAGCAAAATGTGACATCCTTTTTCAATATTTTCTCCATTGGCACAACGATTTGGGCATATCTTTTGATGAACTTTCTGTAGTACCCTGTGTGTCCCAAGGTAGCGTGAAACTATTTAACACTTCACGGTGCTTCCAAATTTAGAATTATGGCAATCTTCACAGGGTCCACCATCAGTCCCTGTTTGCAGACCACATGTCCCAACAGGTTCCCAAAGGGAACCAGGAATGTGCACTTCTTAAGGTTCAGCACAATCTGGTGTCATCAGCAAGTATCCAGCATCAAGCATAAGCTTGCTATGTGGTGCTTAACCAATCCGAAGACAGTCCAATCATCCAGATAGACCTCCAGGAACTTGTGGATGTATTCTTTGAATGCGGCAACAACGATGCGTGAAAATATGGCTGGCGCATTCTTCAATCCAAATGGCATAACAGTGTATTGAAAGCAGCCCCATTCCGTTGCAAAGGTCATTTTGCTCCTGTCTTCCAGCGTGATCTTGATCTAGTGGTACCCTGAGAACCCATTTGTGAACGAGTGTGCTTCTTGTCCGCCAACATTTTCCAATACTTCATCTGTGAACAGTGTAGGGAATGGGTCATGTACACAGGTGTCATTCAGCTTCCTGAGGTCCATGCATATTCTTATTTTGTCCTTTTGCTTTTAATCCTGTACTACCATAGGACTCACCCAGCTGGATTCTTCCACTGGATCACTAATTCTGGCTGCGAGCATTTTGTCTACTTCTACGTAGACCTTTTCCTTATACTTCGGATTCAAGTGGTAAGACCATTGCTTAACCGACTTTGCATCAGGTTTCAGGGTGATCTTCATCATCCCTAAGTCGCCAACGATCCCTTTTAATTTTGTAATCTTGGTCGGGAATAAGTCTTGGCACTCATGGAGTAAATCAGTGACCTTGTCCACTATGGCATCATCCCAATAGTCACTGAGCGTTGCATACTTTGGTTCAGCCTCTGTTCTAATGTTTACCTGCTTCGTTTTTAGTGGCGTAGTGATGTCAGGGTCTTCAATCAATGGTCCTCGAGTGTCGTGATAGCCTTCAGTTTCTAGAATGTTAATTTTCCGTGGATCCTCGTCATCCTCCTCAATATTTACATTGTAACACTCCAGCGCGCAGCTCAGTTGGGTCGCCCATTCCAGCTAAAGTACTTCCATTGGCTCCTGGGGTATTTTGAAGATAGTTGTTTTTACTTCTTGTAGCGCATCATCAACAGTATCCCACCAATGATCTTCAAACGTGAAGGTTAACAAGAATCCTTCACGCAAGATATCCCATTCACTCGTGCCATGGTGAAGCTCTGTCTCAGTATACCAATTCATGGGTATGACAGAACAAATGCACCCATTCAGGTTGTGGCTCTTCCCCGTAGACCTTGGTCCATTTTGCGAGGTGTGCACATGGATCATCCCGTCCATCATACTTGTCTGTTAGCCACATCTATAGTTTCCCAAATTGTAGGTGCATCATCCTTCTGCATCCCTGCCAGTCCTTAAAATTCTGTTGGTGCGTACCCCACCACCTTGCGGGCATAGCGCACAGTGCCCATTTGAAAGCATCGAACTGCTGTTGTTTTGGAACCTCACTTTCAAATTTGTTCAGGAATTCATCCACCACTATCATACATAGGTAGATCCCTTGCCTCTGTTGCTACATAGTGTAGTGAATTTATCATCATGTTGCAATTAAGTGTGGTTACCATGTGTAACCGATTCTGCCATCGTTCTATTTCCTCATCCGAATCTAATGTGCAGGAGCTTTCGTGCTCCCACGAAATCTTGTCATTCGCTGTAGGATTCACCCAATCCTGTTCCCAAGTGGTTATCTTGTAGATACAACCTAGATCATCGTCACGCATTGGCTCTGTGTAGCACGATCCTTCCGCAGGGTCTAAAGGTACCATTACGCGCAGTGACTTTTTATCAAAAATCATTTTGCGCTTCTTTAGATTTATTACTCTGTTCATATCAGTGGCCCAATATATTCCCAATAGAGTTGGATAGGGATTGTTGTCATCAACAATCTCTATCACTTCGAAATCTGCAAGCGCGCTTGCACCTTCTATTTCTACCATTATTCCCTACAATCTTCCCATCCGTAGGATCTTTTGCTGGTTCGCCATTCTCAATTGAATATGAGACCATTGCAACGCGGGTCTGCCCATGTGCTCCCATGTCTGCTTTGGCAAAACATTCATGTCTGACCCTAGATCCAAAATCACTTGATCCATTTCATATTCCCCGATTTGCACAGTCAATCTCATCTCCCTTCCTATTCACATTGTGTTCTTCCCAAGGTTTTGGACTATGTGCGGTTCCCCTGATCCAACACATCTAGTGATGAGTTCTTGTAGTCCCTTCACAGCCTTTCTGTCACGTAGTAGCTTCATGCATGTCTCTAGAAAGGTAGTAATCATTGATGGGTCCATCTATGGTTCTAGGTTATGTTTACTACTTGAAGTGGAGGCCTCCGTGAAGCTCTTCTTAGCTTCCATGAATGTCTCCTTCCTGCACTCAAAATCGAACTCTGGTTCCTTTGTTGGAGCCTTGCAAACCCAAGCACTCTCTTTTGGCTACTTACCTTTGTCATCTCCTATTGTGATATTGCTTTGGAGCATGATGTTTACATTCGGGTCCTCCACATGCGACTCAGACCTCATCATTTGTAGGTTCTGAGTCGGGGGAGGTTGGAGTATTCCTTTATCATGCAACCTCGCTATCAGTGTGGGGCAGTCCTCCATCTCATAATCAAACTGGGTACAATATAAACATGATGCTCTCGTCGGATTTATATAATCATGGGTATAATGCCATGCCCCTCTGCAATTGTAACAAATCAACTGGCCATGAGCCCTTCCTGGTCCCATTCCACCTCGTCTGCACCCATAGAATCCAGTGCGCGCCATCCCTGTATTTTGATCGAGGGCTCACGTTTTGGTTTGAACCCTGTAGGTAGGAGTATGATCCATCATCAATGCATAACTTCAGTAGGTATGCTCATCATGGAATACTGACATGCAGAAATTACAGAATAACTATTGGGGCTTCTGCGTATACTTTTGTAATAATTGACATTTATCTGTAGCATGCTTCCCTCCTATCTAACAAATCGCGCACCATAATGCAGGCGTCGCACTGGGCCCTACTTGCGCCTCTGATATGAATGGCATTGGCCCTCCTCCCACTAGGTAGTTCGCGAATACTGGACAATGGTCCTTATCATGTCCCTGGCCTTTGTACTTTATGCACCATACCTCCTCGTGCACTTGTGGGCGAGCCGTCCTGTCTTGTTTCGGGCTCCGCATCTCAAGACACAAATTATTCAATTGTGCGTGGATCTGTTGGACTCCCAAATTAGGATCTTGTATCAGGGTCTCATGCAGTCTCATTGCGATCTCCAAAGCTTCGGCCTGAGTTGACAGCTTCTGTTGTGACAACGCATTCCTTAGATGTGGCATTAGTGATGCTACAAACCATGTGTGGTGTTGCCCATCCATCAAGGTCATGTTGGCTTCACGAATCATACACTTCAGTCTCTGATCCAGCTCCCAGGGGTGTCAGGCGGAAAGAGTCGATAGTGCGGACACAACCAACCTCCCTAGGAGCCTCAGACTCTCTAGTGACAAACAAGACAAACAAGAGCAATCCTTCTCTAAACATGCATTTACTATATAAGAAATCAAGTGTTTAGATCCTACCTGTAGTCCAACGCTGTTGTAGCAGTCCAGCCTCGCTGATCCGGATGAGCTCCTCCTTCACTTCGAAACCTGCATTCACTAACAATCAAACGATTAAATAGCACTTGATAATCTCATAAAATAAAACATATTTAACACATAGACCAAGGAGTATATGAAACAACTCATAAATAACAAGTTATTGAGAAGAATGGACTCATTTGCATTAATAGGAAACAAAAGGAACAATTACAACCTGAGCCTTGGTGTTGTGCAAGTCCCTCCCAGGGTCCATCAAGAGTTCTCCTTTACTTTGAAAAAGCTCACCCACTTCCAAATAGAACAAGCAAAGATGGTAATCTCTCCTCACAAGCCTCTAAATGGGAGTCCTAATTCCAGCAGCATCTACCCTTAGAAATGTTTAGCTTCCAGCCTCTCCTCCTTCTGGCCCAATGCCTGTATTTATAGTGCTCAAGAGGAAGTTAATCAGGTCCACTATCAATGGGATAATCCCCTCTTTGGATGGGATAGCTCCTCTCTTGATGGGATAAGTTCCTCTTTCATAGGGGTACATGAACCATCTGGAGGCGCTTCATACACGTCAAACATACTTCTAGAAGCCTCTAGAAATGACCACAAGTAACTTTTTTGGAGTGAAACTTGTGCCTTTTTTACCTTTACAGGGGTACGCACCTGCCCCTTTACATACAGAGCGTACAAGTACGCAGTTTTTGTGAACATTAGGTGCGTATACGCAGGTAAGGCCGAGAGAATCTGCGTACCCAGAGATAAACACATTTACAAAGACTTTCTCTCTTTTTGGAGTTTGACATGGAGAGCAGAGGGATAAGACTTTCCCAGGAGGATAGCATGACTGTTGATAGAGCCATACTAACTGTAAATAGCCATGGTGACATTTTTTAGTGTAACAGATTGCCCCCTAAAGTGCGAAGCCTGTAGTAGATTAGGGTTTTGTATTATCTAGGAAGGGTGAAGCGCTTTATCATTTCAAGGATTATCTCGTGGAGAGCCTGGTCAGAACCTGCAATTTTCAACACAAAATACATGTATAAGATTATATCATCGCTGAGGTAGGCATTCCCATACTCAGATCAAACTTTAACTAACAGACTAACTACTCTGATACAGGAATTATCTTGCAGTACATCATAATCATAGACTTTCGTAGACACAGTATGGGCGCAGCCATCTGTTTATGATTAGTCTACTAGATAATGAATACAAAACTCCTCGCAGCCTGGATGGTGGAAACTAGATCCAGGGTCTTCATTTCTACTTCCCGAATTAGTACGATTCTAGCCATGCGAATAAATGAGTTGATGTCGAACATGGTAGAAACCACTTGATTACTAGTCGATGATGTAAACTGTTAACAAGTGTGAGAGAAACCACCAGTAATGTCAATGGTTCTCAAAGTACCCAGTACAATCCATGAGATGTGAATGAATGAGTTGATGTCGAACATTTCACGGAATCCTTCGATCAAAAGTCAATGATGTAAACTGACGTCAAAGGCGAGAAACCTGCCATTGATGCATGCAGACTTCAAGGTACTGACGATTTCTAAGTCCTCTCTCTAGATAATGTGCTGATGTCGATAGAAAGCGACCCGTTGCAGGCAAGCCCACAACACGAAATCATTGTTCAAGTTGAAGAAATGTTGCTGTAAGGACTGACTCAAGGATGGTCAAATGGACGACAAGTATTTTGTAGATGAAAGTTTATTTGCAGAGACCTCTTGAACACATAACGACACGACAGACGGTTTGGTTATGATTTGACCCAAAGTTAATACCCGGAAACGGTTGAAGACTTTCAAAGTGGTTTGATCAACTTTTAAGGCAAAGGATTTCCCAACCCAGGTGAACGGAAAGTGTCGTGTTCAAGAGCGGTAATAAGGTTTCTTCTGAGACAAAGGATAACAAATAGGGTCATTCTTCTCTTTTTTCCCCCACCATTTCTGGCAAGTACCTCTTTATTTTTAACAAGCTTGAGGAGGATAACATATGCTTGATTATAAGCTCATCCTTCGGATGAGTCCAACCTAGTTTTGATTCGAACCCTAGGAAGGAGTGGTTCGTTCCTGTTTGTAATTGAACAGGTCCTTTACTGTGAAATTTTAACGAGCCCAGTATAGGAGAAACTCGGCGTTTTTCAATTTTAGAGAGTCTGAAAAACTTAAGAAGACTCCAGGTTGAACTTTTTCGTAAATTTGTGTCCCCCAAGCCCGAAAAAGTATAAAATAATACCTGGGAGAACCGCTTGATCTTGTGACCAAGGAGTACTTTCATGATTAGTGTCTCTGACCTGAAAAGTAAAAAGCGATCAAGGACACGTCGTTTTATTTCCATATCGAGTTTGAAACGACAAAAACCCGGCAATCTTTTCCTGTTTTTACGGTCAGAAAAGAGCTGTAAGGGGACCGCCTTTTAATTCCGTTTTGACGAGTGTAAAAGAAACGCTCGGCAATCTTTTCATATTTTAGGAGTCAGAAAAGAGCTTAAAATATGTCTCTGATGTTTTGGTTCGTGAAAAATGATGATTTTACTCTAAAGTCCTTTTGTCCTGCACAAAAACGATACATTACTCATACCTGTTTAAGATGGGTAAAAATACATTGAAAAATGTCCTTCCATGGTGAAAAATAAACAAACTTAGCATTCATTCATCCAAAAAACCTATAAAAAGACTTTTTACCATGTCATTTTTACCATTTTACTGTTGAGGTTGAGAAAAGGGCTTTTGACAAGAAAACTTCCTGTGGTCATTGCGGAGAATCCGACCGTCAGAATCGAACGCCGTCTCATCAGGTATTCTACAACATCCTTCTCTTGCTTTTCATCCGTTTAGAATTCATTTTTAAGTTTTTATTTGATTTTTTGGGGGTCTTGGGGTTTCAAGATGCGCCCTTCGGGGTACGTAGGTCATGCACTGCTGACCTGCGTACCCCGATATTTTCTCAATGGGGAAAATACCAGGTGTACACACCCAGCCTTAAGGGAAGCTGCGTCCAGATGCTCTGTCCCTAAAAGCCGGGGTGTGTACCCCGCAAAACGCATTTTGAAACCCTCATTTCTCCAAAATGAACCAAAATTTTAAAATTTAAAGGACTCTAACAGATGTTTTATGATGTGCAGGGAGCACACCATGCTTGATTGGCATGAAAGAGAGCACGAGGACGTTGATTTGGCCACGATAGGTCATCAACCTTCCATTGATGCATTAAAAGCATGCGGACTGTACAAATACTGGGCCATACCTGGCATGAGGGGCCAGGTGCCATTCCTTGAGTGGCTGGTTGAAAGGTGGAACATTCAGAAGCAATGTTTCTACATCGGAGAGCACCAGCTCGAGATAGAGCCCTCCGACATATATTTTCTCACTGGCTTGCCTAACAGGGGCGAGCAACTCTCTCTATTCGGGACTAGGCCGGGTGGCCAATCCCTTGCTAGTCTCCGGTTAGAGTGGTGCAACAATCAAAACCAGGAGAAGGGGATAGAAATTAAGTACATATCCCGACCTGAACTTATGGTGATAGCCTTTACTGTTACCAGACTTTGCGGCGCGGCCGCTTTGCACCATGCCATCGGGTCCCAAATGCGGATGGCTATAGATTACTTCCAAGGCACCATTTTCAACTGGTGCGATGCTGTGTTGGCTAATTTGAAGGGCCAACTAACCAGGGCAAAGAGAGGACAACTGAAGACCTTTGGATATGGGCCTTTAGTCGTGAGCTTTGCCCTAGAGAGAGTTCCAATGCTGGTCCCCCAGCATCTTACAGTTCCAGTTGGGGCTCCTCGGGAGCCTAAGTTTACGAGATGGGTTGCGGTAATGGCCCGGCATCCTGATGAGGGCGCAGCAGTTGTTCGATTTCCTGATGGTTACTTTCACTGGCTAGAGAGCCAGGTCTTTGCTATTCAGGACTTTCCTTATGCCGGAATGGATTTTCGGAATGATCCGGACATGGTTCTTCCACAGGGAGAACAGTGGGACGACAGAGGTATTTCATTTTTCACGAGTTTTCAAATTATGTATATATATATTTTTTTTGTTTTTATATATCGCCTCAAAACTGACAGCACAAATTTTCAAAATGCAGATGTAGGTCCACGGCGTCCAGCCAACCTCCAGGCTTTTGAGAGGAGAGTACCAGTTGTACCAGCACCAGCCCCACAGGATGCGGCCGCAGAGACCTTAGCCGAGCTGGAACAGGATCTAGAGCGTCTGACGGCGGATATACCAGAGACCACCATAGATGACATTCCCATTCGACTTCAGCGCTATGTGGTCGCAGTCCCAGGACCTTTTAGGAGGTTCTTGTGTAGGGTAGCGCGGGCAGTGGTCTCGTATAGAGAGCACCACCAGTGATTGGCTAGTCACTTTTGTAGACACATATGACATTTTTGGTTTTTTGTACTTATCATTTTTGCCGATCATAAGGTGTTTTTCAACCTATGATCGAAGACGATGTATATTTTTGACACACTCCTATCTATATATATATCATCATTACCGGCTCATCTTGTTTAACATATGTGATGAAATGTTTTTAAATTTACTTGCATGATTATCGTAAATGTCTGTCCAACATTCGAGAAGCAATTGCATCTGCTAATGTATTTAAAGACCTTGGAATATGCTGATATTCAATGTAATCAAATTCACGTTCCAAGAGGCGCACTCTCAAAAACAACCTTAATAACACAGGATTTCTAATGGCATATACTCTATTAAGCTGTAATACAACGAGTTCAGAATCTAACCTCACTATCAAACGTCGAATTCCAAATGAAATAGATTCAGACAATAATTCAACCACTGCACTGTATTCTGCAATGTTGTTCGTTGTTTGACCGAGGCTCACCCCATGCATAGAAACTAACTCGTCAGAGGGGGAATAGATAACCCAAGCTGCGGAAGAGATATTCCGTGTACTACGACAAGCACCATCGGCAAATCCAATGTACGTTTGGAGAGGCGTCGACATCTGCAATATCAAGAGTAAAACCAAGATAAGCCAGAATAACGACGAAAAACACACTTTCTAAGCTAAGCACACTATCTAAACTAACAAACATACTAGCTAGAAAGAAAACCTAACCTAACTAAAATTCTCCATACCCACCATTTAAGCATAATACCTCTTTAGGTAAAGTCCATTTCTGGGTTTACCCAAAGAGTCCCCATCAAAATCTACCAGCTCATAGGCCCCTTTTGCTAGCTTTCGCTTTACAATGTAGGGTCCATGCCACATAGGAACGAATTTTCCAGCACCTAGCTTATCGTTAGCTTGATCATATAATAGCACTAGGTCTCCCTCCGAAAAACTTCGAGGGGTCACATTTCTATCATACTGAGCTTTCATTCGCTTCGCGTGAGTCTCGATTGCCAATGCAGCGTCACGTCGAGTCTCATCTAACTGAGCTAAGTATAATAAACGTTTCTCCTCTTCGGAAGTAGCTGGGAGTAATTCGACAGCCATTTGAAGTGATGGGATTTCGCATTCAATGGGTAACACAGCTTCCAAGCCATAAACTAGCTGGAAAGGAGTGAACCCTGTTGAAGTTTTCACTGAAGTTCGGTATGCCCATAGCGCTGAAAATAACATGTTGTGCCAATTCGACCGATGAATACCAATGATTCGTCGGATCATGATAACCAGAACTTTGTTGATAGACTCAACCAAACCGTTGGCTTGCGGATAATAAGGAGTAGAGCTATCGTGGCGCAAACCAAGCTGGCTTGTAAGCTCAGTCATCATGATGTTTCGAAAATGGCTCCCATGGTCAGTGATGATTGCTTGTGGGACACCAAACCTAGTTATAATGTGATTGAATACGAAAACTGCAGCTGTTTTGCCGCTTGCGTCGAATGTAGGCATCGCCTCGGCCCATTTAGTAAAATAATCAACCGCGAGGATGATATACGCATGCCCCCCGGCCGAGTGAGGGTTACAAGTAATAAAATCGATACCCCATTTGGCGAAAGGACCAATGGAAATTATAGGATGGAGAGGAGCAGGTGGTGCGCGCATCTTGCGATCAAACACTTGACAGTTGTGGCACTTTCGGACCGCAATGATACAATCTTTAAACATGGATGGCCAGAAATAGCCAGCGCGCAACACCTTCTGAGCTGTGGCATACCCAGACATATGACCGCCACATGCTCCAGAGTGACAATCATTCAAAACCCTCTCAGCCTCTTCGTGAGTTAAACAACGTCGAAAAACTAAGTCTGCCCCCCGGCGATAAAGTGTATCTCCAATAATTCTGTATTGCTGGGATTGAAACCGAATTTTTCGACGTTCCGACTTTGAAGCTTCAGGCCGAAAGGTTTGGGTTTGGAGATAGATGATTATATCCCCGTACCACGGATCTAAAGTACTGATAAGAAACAAAGATTCGTCCGCAATGGACTCCTCTGCCACAGTTTCTGTGTCAGCACGCGGGAAATCACACATCAATTCCGCAAAAACTAAGGATTTCTTAGACTTGGACTTCTCGAACTCCAAGTCGAACTCTTGCAGGATAACGATCCATTTAGAGTACTTGCCCCCTAGCAGTTGTTTTGTCAAAATATAAATCATAGGGTTGCAATCCGAAATAACTGTAGTTTTACGGAGAAGAATGTAGTGACGAAAACGCTGGACAGCTTGAACGGCTGCCAGGGCCAATTTCTCCACATGCGAATATTTTAGCTCAGTGGGGTTTAATGTCCTACTAAGATAATATATCACATGTTCCGTTCCGAATTCATCTTCTTGAACTAACACCATTCCAATAGTGGAATGCGAAGCTGCGAGGTATAAGAAGTAGTCCTGGTTGTAGTTGGGAGGATGCAACAACGGTGCATGGGTCAACGCGTGCTTAAGTGCATCAAAAGATTGTTGGGCAATCTCGTCCCAAAAGAATTGAGCGTTCTGTTTCAACAACCGTGTAAAACCTTTAGTGACCTCGGCGTAGTTTGGAATGAATCGGCGTAAAAAGTTCGCTTTCCCTTGCAAACTTTGGAGTTGGCGCAAACTCGAAGGAGGAGGCAATTTGATGATAGCTTCGACCTTCGAGGGATCGACGCGAATGTCGGCTTTTGAAACAACAAATCCCAGCAATCGACCCGTTTCTATACAGAATGCACACTTGTGGGGATTCAACCGAATACGATAATGCCTACACCTCATAAAGATTGCTCGTAAGTGGACAAGGTGATCAGCTCGATGTAAAGAATGAGCAGGCAAATCATCGAGGTACGGTTGCACAATGTGCTTGATGTCATGAAATGCGTAAGACATCGCCCGTTGAAAAGTGGCTCCGGCATTCTTAAGCCCAAAAGGTAATTTGCAGTAAGCAAATGTCCCCCATGGACAAATGAATGCCGTTTTTGGTTGATCGGCAGGTAGAATATTGATTTGATTATAGCCCGAAAAACCATCCATAAAGGAAAACATTTCACTTCCGGCACAATCATCAATAATTTGATCGATATAAGGCGTAGGATAGTTGTCTTTTGGACAAGCTCGATTTATATCCCTATAGTCGATACAGATTCTTATTGTTCCTTGTTTCTTGTTAACCGGAACAATATTCGATACCCAATCCGTTAACGGGATTGGATAAATGAAACCTGCTTTCAACAGCTTCTCGACTTCTGCTTTAATCGCAGCCGCTTTTCGAGGGTGAATCTGACGCAACCGTTGCCGGACGGGTTTAGCGTCCGGGTAGGTCTTTATTTCATGAACAACAATGGCAGGGTCGATTCCTGGCATTTCCTCGTAAGACCAGGCAAACACATCGCGGAATTCTTGGAATAGGGCCTTGTAAGTTTGAATTTCATCTTTTGTACATGAGGCACCTATATGAATGTTTTCCTCAATTCCGGGCTTCACTGAAATGTCAATGGGAATAGTGCGAGAAATATTCCCTAAATTCAACTCTGAATCAGAATGTTTCGTTGGATTCTGAGCGTCTTTGACATATTCAGTGGTAAAGATAGATGAAAAATCATTTTCAAAAGCATCATCCTTAGGTAAAAACGAAGATCTATGATGAAGATCTTCCCATGGTAGATCGTCTACACTTAGGATTTCGCGAAGTTGCTCGTCAGATGACACGACTTCGGGAAACGCTATCCGTTCTGAGGTTGATGTGAAAAGTGATTCTTCACTGACCACATTCATTTGGTCGATTTGGGTTGAACGCGAGTCGGTAAAAGACATGACGACTTCATAAGCAATTTCATATGGACTCAAAGGCATAGCATCACCGAATGAGTCTATCTCAGATTCAGATGGGACAATCCAAGGATCGTCGTAAATAATTGTGTCTGATGTAATCATATGAATTGATGCAAATGAAGGGTCTGCGTTGATTGGAGGGAAAGGAAAAGTTCCCAGTAAACCGGAATCTTTAACTAAACCTACGCCAACGTCCCTATAAGGGATTGTCGTCTTACCGACATGCTGGATACTCTCTGAAGAGGCTGGGTCGGATGAAAAGTATGTCAACTGATCAATTGTCACGATCTTACCGTTATGTGGAAACTTTATTACTCTGAAGACCGATGAAACGACCGCTGTCATAGCATATGACCAACTTCGACCCAAAAGAAGGTTGTAGTCTAGAGGGGCATCAACCACCTCCACATCCAGACTAACGGTTTTACCTTCTACCCCTATAGGCAATTCCTGTAGAATACCAAACGGACGGAACCCACGGCCATCAAAGGCCTTAAGGATGGTCGGGGATTGGTTCAGCGAAGGAGAACCAAGCGATCTCCAACACTGAATCGACATAATACACGTAGAAGCTCCCTCATCAATTACAGTCCGATGAATAGGCCTGTTTTTTACTATCACTGGAATCTGGAAAGCCATTTGATGGGGAAGGCGCGGTGTACTATTTTCTAGATCGAAGATTATCAGATTCGGGTCCTGAACATCAACAGCTCCGATAGCCGACAAAAGTAATTTTCGTTGTGCTGGGCATGATTGCAGCACTTCTAAAGCCGACATTGCTGAGGGTGAAACAGCTAAGTCCTCAACAATGTTGTAATTCTGGGCCGCTCTCGCATGTGGATTAAAAGCAGACCTTCGAAGTACACCCTTGGCGGGCGGTTTGATTACTAAGTCCGGGTTAGGTTTTTCGATCTGTAGTGGATCGGAACCAGGAGCTGAGGTTGATGGATTAGAATGAGAAGATTCTGCTTCTTTACCATCAACAGGATTCTTACTACCATAATCTTGCGACCGAGTCGCAATCCTCACATGAGACATCATCAAAATGGGTTCTTCACTGGCAGTCGAGGAAGAACCTATCATCTTACTCTCCTGCTTTGAAAATGGATCTTTTAACACAGCAGGAGTGGGAGAACCTTTGACTATTTTCGCAACCTCGGCCGATGAGGGCAATCTCTTGTAAAATGATCCTCTTCACAAATAAGACAAGGATATCGAGGTTTGTGCCTTTCATCATTGGTTTCCGACTTTTCCGTTTTCTCCTTCGGAGCCTTGTCTGCTTTAGCCTTCTTCTTTCCTTTCTTCTTTAGATGACTCTACAGCGTGAATATCGGCGGAAAGTTCAGGAGAAGACTCTCCTGTCGGGGAATCAGGCAAGGTGATTATAGGAGTAGTAGAATTCTTGGAAGATTTCTTCTTGCTCTTTGTGTTCACCGTACCAATCATACCATCAGCGGCATGAGATCCCGAAGGAGCAGCAGCGATTTGATTCGATTTTGGAAGATCTGGGATCTTCTCGTGTAACGTACCTGACTGAGTATAAACTAAGTCAAGGTACTGCGCCTGAGCAATGACTTGCTCCTCAGTAACTACTCCGGCCTTAGCTACATCTTCAGTAATCTTCGGTAATAATGATTTAACAAACCATTCAGCTAAGATTTGGTCCGGAATAAAAACTTTCACTAACCTTCTTCGACGTCTCCACTCATGAATGTGATCAGAAATATACGTGGACGTCGATTGTTTTAGTGAAGTTAATAACTCCGTGCCGTTATCGTATCTGACCGGCAACTGAAAGTGAGTTAAGAACGAGGTAGCTAACTGGCTAAAATTGTAAAAAGAGGCCCGTGGTAACTCAATGTACCACTTGGCCGCGAGACCAATGAGTGTACGCTGGAAAAGACGTAAGCGGATCGAATCATCCGAGATAGAATTTGAAGCACACCAGAGGTGGTAAGTCATCACATGATTGGACGGATCCTCTCCAGACTTACCTTCGAACTTGGGTATATCACTGGGCAACTTATTTGGCATTGGCGGCCAGAATGGAAGATATTGAATTGGATCATTCGTTAGGCGCGTCAAGTCTGGTAAATCCAAAGTTGCGATAAACGGTAATTGCCGGTTAGGATCTCTAAAACTCTGGGTCACAAGACCAGTCCCAGGAGGAGGATATCCAGGATAACTAGGAACAGGAATCGCATTAGGGATATTATATCCTCCTGGAAAACCAGGATTAACGGGACCGTACTGGGGTTGTTGAGGTTGTTGATAAGTGTACCCAGGATACGGTTGATACTGGTAAACCGGCTGCTGGACAGCTTGCCCATATTGGTACTGTCCCTGGTACGGTTGATGAACAAATTGAGGTTGAGTAGTGACAACCGTACTTATACCAGGCTGACCTATAGGCATCTGGACCGTGGTTTGAATCGTAGATCCAAACAACGGTAAAGATGTCTGAGGAGTGGTTGCAGAGACAGTAGAAACCGAAGTTGTCGATACTCCAGAAGTAAGTGCGGAAGATGTTGCGGTAGTTGCAGCAGCCGTTTGAGATGGAGTACTAGGTGCAATTGGCGGCTGAGTAACTACCGAAGTTACAGAAGTTTGAACATTTGACTGGACAGGTTGCGGTTGCTGGGGTGGACCAGAAACTACGGGTTGTCCAGCTTGAGGTACCAACTGTATACTTGGCTGCAACACCTGTTGACCCTGTGATGGATCCCACACTATCATTCCGGGGTATTGACCCGTAACAGGTTGAGAATACTGAGATCCATAACCGGATTGAGGATAGGATTGATAACTGAAAGGTACAGTTCCCATACCTTGAACATATGACTGACCTTGAGGTGGTTGATAACCTTGACTCGAGTATTGACCTTGAGGTTGATAACCTTGGGGTAAATACGGATACTGGGGTTGACCTTGACCTTGAGGTTGATACCCTTGGGGTTGATACCCTTGAGGTAAATATTGATACTGAGGTTGACCTGGGGTACATATTGAGGCTGGGGTTGACCTTGAGGCATGTATTGCACCATGGGTACATACTGACTTTGAGGCTGCCCCCCAGACACAATTTGTGTACCTTGAGGTTGCCCCCCAGGGGTTAATTGAGGCTGCCCCCCAGGTGGTAATTGGCCACCTTGAGGTTGAGAAACGGGAACTGAACCTGACATCATGTAAATGTCTCCTACACCCAACGGTTTATTACCATGGTTTCCAGCTAATAACCCATGATCAATGGATTGAGGAGATGCCCCCGCGAAGGTACCAGAAAGTGATTGATACCCGGTGGGAACAGAAGGACCGCCGTGTAAGAAAGATTCAGGAGTTTGAGTAAACACGGACGACTGACCAGACATATTTACAGGAGTATAAATACCTCCAGGTGGAAAAGGAGTACGAGGTGTAGAAAAACCTATCCCTGAGTTGTCTAAATAATTGGTTAATGAAAGGTACCAAGTAGTACTTCTAGGAGGACTGTAAAAGATAGATTCACGCTCCCTGTGCTCAATAGTAAGTTGATCTTCAAGGTTAGAGACGCCTATTTCTTCCTCTGGAGCAAGTTCTTCAATAGCAATCAAACCAGTAGGAAGATTTTCGATGATAACTCGTTCTACTCTTGGTGAATCTGGAACACTAGAAGTCGGAGTAACAGGTTCAGATATTTCAGGTTCTTCGCCTATATCACTAGTAGACAAAAAACTACCAGCAAGCTCAGAAACTGTAACAGCTTCGGGATTATAACCTGTCTCTAGACTTTGGTAATCTGGATGGACTACCAAGGAAGATTCTCCTTCTTCAGGTGAACCTACTCTACTGCCACTAGGAGGAGTTACAAGGACCTTCAATCCTTCGTACTGACCCAGGACGTCTTCAGGAGATCCACCCCGTGATCTACGGAGTTTCCTCAACAAATCAGTTCCGGTAACAATCTCAGGTGACTTGCCCCGAAGTCTACGGGACTGTCTCGGTAATTCCGCCACAGCTAAAAACTTTTAACTACTACACACGAAAACAAAGTAAAATCTCAAATCAAACCACCTAAAGTCGCTAAAGAACCAAACAAATTTGAATCACACGCCTAAAGAATCTAGGGCGTCAAACCAAGCACAAACAGTAGCCTTCCAGACCGAAAACGCTAGTTGGAGATGAAACCCAACATCGCCGGATTCAGTACAGAAGTGGCGGGTGGAATAGTTACCCCGACAACCTGCTTAATGAATAGACCGGCACAAGTTCCTCCACTTTAACCGTCTCGAGTGAAGTGAACCCCCCGGAAAATCCAAGTGAGTCTAGCCGACGTCTGCTCCAGGTACAGTGGGATCTTCCCTCCACCGTCACCTCGGTAGAATCCTAAAGATAATGGTCACTAAGGTTACCAACCGCAACAAATGCACCTGGGGGAACAGTCTACACTCCGACAGCACGCAAGGGCAGAGTATCAAGCTCAATCCCCTTGTCGGTTCCTTGACAATAATCCAAGGTTTACCGACAAGTGACCCCTGGCTCCTCGACAATGGTTAATCCGAGGTTTACCGTTTGTAATACGTGCGTGTCTGGCGTCGTTCCCAACGAGGGAGGATTGATCCCCTCACTTGTTCGGACACGAGCTCGTGCTTCTCCTTTAAGAGGAGCTTTCCCAGAGTACAAATGAGACAATTGGATTTATTCTATCACAAGATAAGCTACTTGTTTGGTTTTGTTGTCTTGGAGAGTTAATTACTCTCCTACTCCAAGACACTAGCCTGATCTAAATTGGTGTTTCAGAGCCCTAGTAAATAAAAGTTACTAAGTTGATTTTACTTTAAGCGTTAATTTTATGGTTTTTCTTAAAGACAAAAGGTAGCGGAAATGAAACCAATGGTGTGTAGACTCGACTCAAACCACTACAAAGATGCACCTAAGATGATTTACGCTACTTCTCTTTCAATGAAACTCCTAACTAAGAGAGTTGGAAAATGCAAATTTTATAGAAAACAACTTCCTTAGTAAAGACAATCAAAGAAACAATTCCCTTTATCTTTCCAAGCATACAAACATGACCACTCCTTACGTGCACGAAAAATTCTTTTTCTTTCAAAATACCTCAAAGCTACTTGAAACAAAACTTTTCAAAGGAGATGTTTTTGTATTTCCTCTTATTTAATAAAGCATATAAATCTATTTTAACGAAAATCAATCTCAAAATCTATAAAATCTATGAAAAATTGACTCACAAGCAAATCAAAAAGAAATTTACTCTAAAGCAAACCTAACGAGGCAAAAGCCTACAAAGATGATTCTAGGTTGTTTTACTTGACCACAATCAAGCCAAGGACCAGCTAATGCAGAATCAAAAGACCAGTCAAAACAAAACTCAAATCTTTTTTCTCTTTTTGTAAAATGGAATTCAATACTCAATCAACAAGCACTTCGAAATTTGCCAAAGAGACAACTCAAAGGTAAGTTGCTCTCACAGGTAGACTTTATGACAGGTCCGACTCCTAAGAAGGCTGACAAAACCAGAGAGATCTAAGGCTTGACAACTTCTACCGCCAAAGTCACTACAAGACCTACTCAAAAATCAAACCCTAGGGCTTAAACTTCTATGAAATCCACTAAAACACTCAATTCTATCGAAACAAGTTCAGGTGAAGATCTTTGACAGGAGACTAATGGATCTGGGCAGTAAAAACTGAAAAAAAGCAAAATCTAAGAGGAAAAATGTAAAAAAAATGGAAATTTCTTAATTTTTAGCAGGGTACGCAGGCAACCTGTTAAGACAGGTGCGAGCCCGCTCTGTGCACACAGCAACAGTGCGTACAGGTACGCACTGTGCAATACTCAGAGGGTGCGTACTACTGGAAAAACCAAGAAAAACTAAATTCAATCTAACCCTAAGCTAACCCACCCAAATACAAAGTCACAGAGCCAAAAACCAGAAAATAAATGACTTTTCTCAGATCAAAGTTGCATACAAAGGAAAAAACTTTCTCATCAATGGATTCCCCAGTATGGTCGCCATTTTGTCAGGCGGAAAGAGTCGATAGTGCGGACACAACCAACCTCCCTAGGAGCCTAAGACTCTCTAGTGACAAACAAGACAAACAAGAGAAATCCTTCTCTAAACATGCATTTACTATATAAGAAATCAAGTGTTTAGATCCTACCTGTAGTCCAACGCTGTTGTAGCAGTCCAGCCTCGCTGATCCGGATGAGCTCCTCCTTCACTTCGAAACCTGCATTCACTAACAATCAAACGATTAAATAGCACTTGATAATCTCATAAAATAAAACATATTTAACACATAGACCAAGGAGTATATGAAACAACTCATAAATAACAAGTTATTGAGAAGAATGGACTCATTTGCATTAATAGGAAACAAAAGGAACAATTACAACCTGAGCCTTGGTGTTGTGCAAGTCCCTCCCAGGGTCCATCAAGAGTTCTCCTTTACTTTGACAAAGCTCACCCACTTCCAAATAGAACAAGCAAAGATGGTAATCTCTCCTCACAAGCCTCTAAATGGGAGTCCTAATTCCAGCAGCATCTACCCTTAGAAATGTTTAGCTTCCAGCCTCTCCTCCTTCTGGCCCAATGCCTGTATTTATAGTACTCAAGAGGAAGTTAATCAGGTCCACCATCAATGGGATAATCCCCTCTTTGGATGGGATAGCTCCTCTCTTGATGGGATAAGTTCCTCTTTCATAGGGGTACATGAACCATCTGGAGGCGCTTCATACACGTCAAACATACTTCTAGAAGCCTCTAGAAATGACCACAAGTAACTTTTTTGGAGTGAAACTTGCGCCTTTTTGACCTTTACAGGGGTACGCACCTACCCCTTTACATACAGAGCATACAAGTACGCATTTTTTGTGAACATTAGGTGCGTATACGCAGGTAAGGCCGAGAGAATCTGTGTACCCAGAGATAAACACATTTACAAAGACTTTCTCTCTTTTTGGAGTTTGACATGGAGAGTAGAGGGATAAGACTTGCCCAGGAGGATAGCATGACTGTTGATAGAGCCATACTAACTGTAAATAGCCATGGTGACATTTTTTAGTGTAACAAGGGGGTCTCACCTGGAAGCATCGCGATTTCCTTAAACTCGATAATCGACCGTGTCTCTGATTTTGGTCTACTAAATTCCATGTTTAGCGTAGCTTGGATATCCGCGATTCCTATGTTTGGATTGTCATTGGAGTGCTTAATGTACCATGTTAGTGCATGATCCTACAAGGTGCTAACCAGTGTTGCCTTCTTGATATTATCATCTGTGACTCCTTGTGCTTCCCATACAGCCTTTACTATGAACTAGAATTGGTCCAGATCTTCGTTCCCTACTCCTTTGAATACCAACAACTTTATTGTGCTCGCCATATTGAACTGTGGTAGTGGCGAATATGGGGGTGAATATGGTGAAACTGGTGGTGGTGTAGGTGGGGGTGGTATGTGTGGAATTCACTACCTTATCAGATTGATCATGCTTCTCGGTGAAACTTTCGCGAGCTATACCTTGCTTTCTTGCGGAGGTGAAATCAAGGGACTAGTCTCTAATTCATCACTACTTTCATTTCTGTAGATCCTCCCACTTCGCATAGTCCTAAACATCAATTTATTTGCATAACCTGCTTTTCACACAGTAGCATTTTAACCCAAGTGTTCAAAGATTTAATGTACTTACCTCGCGGTCCTTTGAGGAAGCATCGTTCCACCTCGCTGTAGCTGAATGACATGTCTACCGTGAATTCGGTGATAAAACCTCCTATAATTCGATAGAGCCAATGGTCCACAACACGCGTAATCTTATCTCTTGATGCTTCTAGTCTACACACCAACTCTGGGGTCTACACAATAGGTTTGTCGAGCCTATACCTTCCTTGACTGTCTGCTAGCTTCATGATCCACTAGTACAACTCAGAGGGGAAGGATGCAAAGAAAATCTCATGGATTTCTGTATATAAGTAGTGCTCTATCCATTGTTCCTTTGATACTCATGGATTCCAGTTTTCCTGCGCCACGAACTCGTGAATTTTTCTATCCAGCCACTCTTCAATTTCTTTCTTTGTTGGATTCCAGTGACATGACATCAGACATCCCTTGTGCAGATCCTGGTCCTGACAATGGAACCATTTTTTGGCTTATTGGGGCCTGACCCAGGGTCAGAGTTAAGTGATTAAAACAAATCCTGGGACTACTGGCCCTTTCGGCAACAGTCCGTGGAGCGCGGACTGAGGTCTCATCTAAAGTAGTATGGGAGGGTGCTAGAACTAGGTTTCTGCACCCTAGAGATGTCTAATGTGTTTAAGTGGTCCGTGCTTAGACCTTGTGCGCATGTCGCTACGCGCACTTTCCCGTACCTCACAACCAAAACTGCTGGCTTCATGCAACTGTACTCGAGGGTCGAGCGTTGTTGTTACCCAAGTCCTTAATAGTATTCTAATGTTAGTTGATTAACCTAGATTATTTGTATGCATTAAGTTACATTTAGCAATATAAATCATTCATACATGTGCGTGCAGTAAACAAACAGTATATTTGCAATTTACATCAACCATGCATTAATCCAAGAACAGATACACGAATTGGTAACAAAACCTTTCTTTATTAATCTCTTCTTCGGCTATAAACATGACTCCAGCCTATGCACTCAGCTGCAGGGGTCCACGCACTCAGCTGTGGACTACTAGGCCTCTGCGCACTCAGCTGCAGAGCCTTTTCCTATCCTACGACCCAAGACACACTTAGTCACTTAGACTCTATCCTTGCCTCTTCTTTCTTCCTTCGTTGTCTTTTACACTTAGAGCCTCACTCTATTTATACAATCCCATGGTTCATGGACCATGGGTAGGTCGACTTTACATTTACAAGGCTAGGGAAGACAACCCTATGACTCTATCATACATTTCGCGCTCCGCGCCCGCAATTCGCGGAGACTTTACAATAATATTGGGTCAAAACTTGGGCTTTGAGCCCCAAAACATGCCGTGGGGGGATTCCATGCCCAATACGACCTTAACCGCAGGGTCAGTTATGCTGGAAATTGAGTGCCAGGGCGGTTTCTTGGCGAGCTTGAATTTGTCCTTCATTCTTATGGTGAGGTCGCACTTGCTCGTCTTTCCGCCAAATTCCATTGCTATATTCAACCTTGAATGTGGTAACGACATGACCCTATGGATCAAGATATCTGTGATGGGTATCGGTTCTCCTAACGAGAGGCACCCATTGTGCACTAAGCACTGCAACTTCTTGATCACCATCACGGTTATGGGCGCGTGGTGTTAATGCCGCACCCATAACAAGTTTAACAGTCCTACCTTATCCACCCCCTTTATCCACTATCGCGGCTCCAGCGTGGTGACACTAGAATCCTTAGAAAACACATGGGTCATAAAGGTTTCAGTCACCATGTGGGGGAATTGCTTTGTGTCCGCCAAGTCCCAATCCTCCAGCTTAATACTGGGAATGTGCTCCAAGTGTGACCCTTCAAACGTGATATGGTCGGGAAACAATAGGGTATTTAGAAAAAATTTCCCCGCATCCGGGTCCTTCGGGACCTTCACCTTACCTTGGCGGGGAGGGATGTACTCAGGTAGCTTTGAGATAGGGTCTACGCCCTCTATGTCAATGTCTTCTGTGCCCATATCCACATCTTTGGCACCCTCAGATTATAAATCTACCACCTTGCCTTTCTCTTGTGTGGTGGAATTTTCCTTCTTCTGGTGTTTCCTTGGCGACTCACGCATTGGCTGTGTTGCTTTCTACTTATCCTTATTTGTCTTGGGACACTCTTTGGGTGATGTAGGCCTCAACCTAGGTGACCTCTGTGATTTTTGCACTTCCGTAGGCATTTCTCCACTCACAACCTTCGAGGCAGCTCCCTTAGATGCCATTGATCCTCCAGCACTTGTGGTTTCCACAGGCACTAACATGAATCCAGTAATCAATTCGTGGGTTGCTTTAAGCAACTTGTCAAATACTAAACTAGCCACCAAATCCTCGAAATAGTCAGGGTTCATGCGCGCCTGATATCTCAACACCTCAATTCTTAGAATGCAAAGTGTTTTTTGTTGGTTGACCAACTGTAATTTATAGGCAAATTCAAATTTGAATCCGACTGTTCCCTCCAAAATTCGCTCATAGATGCCAAATTGGAAGCATATTTTCATAGATCTAGCTCTTAAATTCTGACTTAAATGCTTCCCCCTTGCTCCATTTAGCCATTTCCCACTGTCAACTCATGAACAGTGACCAGAATGGTCACTTTCTGGTTTCCTTGTGCAGTCTCTCCTCCAATAGCATAGCTCCCTTTGTGCTTCTTTTGATACTGTGACATTCCTCCCTTCCACGTAGTTCCCCAGTCACGCAGCTCCATGCAGTGTAGTTTATAGTCCCGCGCCTCCTTTCAGCTGCCTAGAGTGCTAAGAATCTGCTTCCACCATATAGTCATCTGGACAGATCCCCGGTGTACGACTTCAATCAGCTGCCATTCACCTTCCGTGGAAATGGATCTCCATTCAACTTCACCATCTGAACTGCTCCAACATTAGCAATCTCCTTAATGACATAGGGCCCCAGCCAATGCATCCGAAATTTTCTTGGAAATTTGTCAAACTTTTTGTCCTATAATAACACTAAATCATTTACCTTGAAGGTGCGCAGTTTGACATGCCGATCGTGCCATGCCTTTTTGCGCTCCTTTTGAACTTGCTGATGGAATCCAGCCAAAAACCTATCTTCTTCTAGCTTTGTCAGCTATACGTGACTTTCTTCCAGGGCTCCACGATTTTCCATTCCTGTGAATGCCGCTATGCGTAGACTAGGTACAATGTACTCCATCAACATCATAACTTCTACGCCATAAACCAGCCTAAAAGGCGTTTGTCCAGTCAGTTTTTTGCAAGTCGTCCAGTAAGCCCATAGCACTGCGAGTACGCGTACATCCCAGTCATTTCTTTTTGGATTGTGTTAGCATTTGAAATTTCACCTCAGGCTGAAAAGGCAAATCTCAAAGCTACATCAAGCCATTCAGCCTCGTAGCTAGCCCTACGGGGCAGGAGAAGGCTCTCTCCGGTCAATCTCGGAAAATTTTCAATGAAAAGAGATGACCAATCAAGGTAACACAGATATTAGGCTAGTAAACTGATTTGAAGGTTGATTTGGGGGTTTTTGGGGTTTTTGGTGGCAAATTGAGGAACTGCAATTTAGGGTGCGGGGATTGGACACAGTTTCTGCAGGGAAGTCTTTGGGGCAAGGTAGGAGATTGTGTAGATGTCTTTAGCTGAAATGGATGATCTGGAAGAAAGATAAGAAGGCTAAAGAGAGCAAACAATGGATTTGAATTCTCTTTAGACAGTAGAAAACATAGAAATTAAACAAATTTGAAAGCAGAGCATGCAAGCATGAATTCTAACTTTATCACTTCATTTGTTTAATATGCAGCAGTATAGAAAGGAAATGAATCACATAACAAAGCTTACAATAACATGAAGAGACACACCATCAACACAATGAGTCCACAAGAATCCCAATGATGACTGCAAAACCCTGGTCTTCCTTAGCCACAAATTGCAGAGATACAAGTGAATAATACAATGATAGTTCCTCCCTCAAGAGTCCAACCATGAAAATGAGCATGAAAGTACATAATATAGATGATCTAACCTCTTCCCCCACCTCTAGGGGTCGAGCTCATCCTTCTAGGAGCTGTTTGAACCACTTCTAAACTAAGCACTACAAAATAGGCAGTCAAAACAACTTGCCTCTAAAAACTTGGAAACCAGTTCATACAGTCAAATTTACTCTTTTACATGAGAGAAACTTCTAGAAGAGTAAAACAAGAGTAAAAGTACCCAAAAAGTGCCACAATTACAGTCAAAAAGATCATCATCGACCTCAGCAAGTCAAACTGGTGCTAATCTACAAATTCTGGGCTGAACTGGTCAAATCTGGCCAAATCTGCTCAACGGGTCGCGCACATCCAGCTCAACGGGTCGCGCACATCCAGCTCAACGGGTCGCGCACTTTGGAACCCTGTTTGGAGGCCTTCCCGGTGTCAGAATCAGGTGCAAGATAGCTCGTTGGAAAGGTATCTGAGTCTAATTTCCAACCCAACCGGAACTTTTGGATTTGGAGGTCATTGGCCCAGTGAAAAGTCAATTCTCCCAAGACTACTTCTGCAGCTCAAAAAAGGGGCAGAAAGTCAAAATTTGACTGTATTTTGACCTTTTGGAGGCCCAAAAATCCATGAAAACTCAAGGTAATGGATGGGAATATGCAACTTTGCATGAAAAATCCACCAAGTTTCCGCAAAATGGAAATACGATGACAAAGGGTCTCACCGGGTGTGAGACCCGTTGAGAAGCCAAAACCTGTAAATTGCCCAAAAATGCCAAAAATGAGCCAAAACTTCCAAAATTTTTTGTGATTGGTGCTGTGGAGAGGCTAGTGAGTGTCATGATGAGTGAGAGAAGCCTCAGCCAAGATGCGGAGTGGGTTGGCCTTCTTTTTCCTCTTGAGAGCCTCGGTCAACCTTCTTTGGAACATTTTCATCTTTGCTTTACAAACATGCATCCTAGCCCAATAATGGTTTTTCATGTTCCTTAGCAGCCTTTTGTCTTGGTTGGCCTTAGCCAACAGCCTCTCCAAGTGGGCATTCTCCTGAATAAGCAAAGACTCCCGGTCAACAGGCAATGGATCACCGGGCCTCCTACGGTTCAGGACTCGATCACTTCGAATCCTCCAAATCTCATCAAGGGCCTTCTCCTCCTCCAGCTGAGTGTTCCGCTGCGCTAAATATGTGATGGTCCACTGAGCACCCTCAAGTCTCCGCTGCAAAGTCTCATTCTCGGCCCTAAGCTGCTGAATGACCTCCTTGGCCTCCTGGATAGGAGAACTGACCTCAAGATCGATCACTGGATCCTCATGAACCATGGGCTTTTTGCCCCTCTGCAATACATCTGCTGGTGAAGAAAGCGAGGCCCCTTCCACATGCTGTGGAGATAACACTCGCTACTCTGAAGATGAAGGCGAGACCCCTTCCACCTGCTGTGGAGATAGTACTCGCCTAGCTGCTGCAAATAAGGCCCTTGGGCCTTTCTGATAGGTGACCATAGGAGTAGAGCTGACATGTCAGGTGATGGGAGCATCGGGCTGCTGTGATGGTCCTCCCTCCTCATGAATAGCCTCCTGATGTGGCTGAGGTGGCACTGTGAAAAACTCACGGGAGATGAACTCCTCCCACGAGATGCCCTGCTGTGTCAACTGATGCAAAACAATGAGCTGAATCAAACCATAGTGACAAAGACTCCTGTACTGCTGGGCCGGGGTCTTTCTCTGCAACATGGGTACCATCCTCTGAATGTTCTGAAACAGGAAGACCGGGAGGTTCATCATCCTCACCCGGGTGAAATGCATCAACAGGCGAATGTGATATGAATACACCTGTGAAAATATGCCCTCACAGGTGAAATAATGCATGATGAGTCTCATGAGGGGGGCATACTCACTCCGAAGAAATCTGAATGGGAAAACACCCGTCAACAGTCTCACAAATGCTGGCCGGACATAGGGCTCAAAGTGAACAAAATCAAGAAGTTTGCGCTTCAACCACACCTCACCCACATTCAGTATACCTGTAGCCTCTGAGATCACCTCAGGTGTCAATATGAAATTCACCCCTGCAAGAGTGACATGTCCATCATGGAGGTGTAAGACAAACAAGCGGGCCAACTCTCTATGATGCTGAATCTGAGAAAGCCTCTCACAAAACTGATAGCATGACATGTACTGGAAACAACTCAGTGCCAAAGGACAAGCCTGTAACTCTGCCAATGAAGTAGGCTCCTCCCTCTTATGGTGACCTCCCTCTACGAGGCCTCCTCTGTTCCTCAATCTCTGTAGATGATGAATGGTCATCACCTTGCTCATAAGTCTCGGTATCTGACATGGTTTTGGAGCAAGGTGGGCAAACTGAAGGACAAATTGAACTGCTGCCTCTGCCTGCAAAAGTACTGAACTCTATGCTGTTTCAAGGGGAAAAACATGAGGGGAATGTTAGGGGAGGGAATTTCTGAACAAGGAATGGAAATATATGATAATAACAGGGAATTTTCAAGGGAAACTTTTCACATTGTCATGCATATAGGAACAGTTTTAACATCGGGAAATCATTTGCAAAGAACATCTCATATGGGGCAAAACATGTATAATAATGAACATGTAAGGGGATACAGATATCAATAGGGGTATAGGGACACCATACACCAAATTTGCTTGCAGGAGTTCATGTGTGGTATAAGGCAAATTCTGCTCTTTTTGTTCTTTTAGGGTTACATGCACATTAAGGAGTACATACTCATCATTTTCACATAAAGGGAAAGTGTTCATGTACAAGGGGATGTCAAGGATATATAGGGGTTTGTACATGCTTTTAGATATACAGCACATTAAATTTACATGACTCTCTTCTGTCTTTACAATGTATCTTTTCTTTTTTTTTCTTTTTTTTGTTTTAGTTTTTGCATGTGTATGGTAGAGGGAATTAGGGTTTGAGTGCTTGTGAGAGGGGTAGGGTTTATAACTTAGGGATGGGGGTAGGGCAACATTTTATGTGCAAATGAAATAGGAAAGAGATGCAAGCATGATTATTAATGAAAGAGGGGAGAAAGGAAGGGATCAATGGGACAATAAACACTTGAAACAGTCACAAAACCCTAGCATTTTAAAAACATTAGCAACAGCCATATTAATCCATTCACTTGCAAATTTAAATGATAAAACCATGACACACATCATTATTTTCACCATCCATATCAACATTCATGAATTGAGTGCCTACCTCGATCGATTTAGCAAGTTTGAAGAGGAATGAGGGAATTTGTTTGCAGTTTTGGAAGCTGGCAGACGAACGGGTCGCGCACACCCCTGGATGGGTCGCGCCCGTTGTGTTTTCGCACTGTCAGAAGCTGCTGGACGGGTCGCGCACCGCCCAACAGGTTGCGCACGAGCCTGGACGGGTCGCGCACCTGGAAACTGCCCAAAACACTTGTATCTTCGCCTTCTTCGACTTGCACTCTCTCACAATCACTCTTAGAAGCTCGAAATGCACAATGAAAGTTAAAGGAGGGAGAATTACCTTTTATAATCTCACTTTTGAAAAAATTTCATCCAAAACCCACTTTATAAAGTCTATTTTGTCACTTTTTAAAAACACTGATTTTCTTGGTTTCCTTTATCCTGAAGTTGACTTTTTGAGTGCTTTCACCTGATTCTTTTTGCAGGGAGATCATCTGAAGGACTGTGGCAATGAGACCAGGGTTGTTGCTGCCTTTCTGAATATTTCTTGGACACTTATTCATTTTACAAAAAATATCATGACCTTGGCTTTAAAAACAAGGTTTTTAAATCCAAGGTTAAAAATGAGCTATACATGATGAAAATTTCAAAGGAACATATTTACCATCCTCCCTCTGGCTTGCTGGTCACTCAAGGACTCTCAGAAACATGACCTTGCTAACCTTGCTAAGACAACTGACCAAAACCCTAGACCTAGAATTTTGACATTAAGACCAAACAAGAGCATTTTGACCAACTCAATGACCTGATCCAGCAGAGCCAAAAGGGATATGAATAGACCAGCTCCTCCATCAGGGTTATGGCATGCCTAACGGGATGCAAATTTTGACACTGATGAGACACCTACCAATGCAAATGCAAAGAGCTTTGATCACTGATGGAGGGCTTTCAAGACCGACACTAACAGATTGCAGGCCTTCGTTAGTGCGTTCTCCAATATCTTATTAAATGCTTCCACCATCTCATTAGCCTACGGGTATTATGGCGTACTATTCTGATGATAAACATGGAACTCCTCCATCAGTCCGCTGATCGTATCATTAAGGAAATGTGTACTGCAATCGTTCATCAAAATCTTCAGGAAACCAAATCTAGTCAACACATACTTAAAGAGGATTTTTTCTACTGCTTCCCTTGTACAGTCCTTTACAAGTTGCGCCTCCGCACATTTGGTCAAATATTCAGTCGCGGTGATGATGTACTGCGCACCTGTCTTCTTTGCTGGAGGTTGAATTGGTCATATAAAGACAATCATCCACTTTTCAAATGGTTGTAACGACATCTGCGGATTCAGAGGAAGCTCATCCCTCCGTGATGGCCTACCCATCCTCTAACATGCGTCACATTCCTTACAATAAGCCTTTGAATCCTTATGAAGCGTCGACTACCATAGACCAGCGCGTAAAATCTTCTGCGCTGTAGCTTTTCCTGCATAATATCCTCCCGCAGCTCCTCCATGAGCTTTAGAAAGGATGTTGTTCCGTTCAAAATTAGGTACATAATGTCGCAAAATTTCATCTGAGCCCATTTTATATAAATTCCCTACAATGACAAAAAATTCTGTCGTGCACACCACTAGCTCCTTATTTTGTTGACTAGTATACCCTTCTGGAGCCATCCTCATCGTCAAGAAATGTATGATATCTACAAAGTGATTCTCATCGACATGCACTGCAAAGAGATGCGCGTTAGGAAGTCCTTCCTCCAAATTAGTGGGCTCCTCTCCTATTTCAATGCGTGACATATGATTCGATATGACATTCAATTGTCCTGGCTTCACAATAACTTCGAAATCATATTCCTGAAACAACAATAGCCATTTGCATATGTTCCCCCCCAACACAAGCTTGTTCACCAAGTACTTCAATGCAGAATGGTATATATACATCATCAAGTGTCCACCTAGCAAGTAGTGTTTGAACTTCTAGAGTGCGTACACCATGGCCAACCCTTCGCTCTTTGTTGTTGAATAATTCTTCTCGGCTTTAGAAAACTTCCTACTTGCGAATGCTATAGGATGATCCAATTCTCCTTCACTAGCCTGTGTGATTACTACCCCGAGCGCAATACATGACGTGTCCACATGCACGTTGAATTCCTTCTTCCAATCCAGGAATACTAGGATCGACGTGGTGAAAATCTTTTCCTTCAATGCATCTAAGCATTTCTGACATTATTCATTCCAATAGAACACGACATCCTTCTTTAGCAGCTTCTCCATCAGTGTGGTAATTTGGGCATAGCTTTTGATGAACTTTCTATAGTACCCTGTATGCTCCAACATTGCACGTAGCTATTTCACACTTCTTGGTGCCTCCAAATTGATTATAACTGTGATTTTAGCAGTGTCTACCATCAAGCCTTGTCTACATAACACATGACCCAGCAAGATCCCAAAAGGGACACAGAACAAGCATTTCTTCAAATTGAGCATGATCTGGTACCTCTAGCATGTACCCAACATCAAGCTTAGACTAGATACATGGCGCTTTACCAACCGAAACACCATCCAATCATAGAAGTATACCTCCAAAAACTTGTGAATGAAGTCCTTGAACACCGTGATGACCATGTGCAAAAAGATCGCCAGTGCATTCTTCAACTCAAAAGGCATTACTATATACTGGAAGCACCCCCACTCTGTGGTGAAGGTCATCTTACTTCTATCCTCCAACGTGAACTTGATCTGATGGTACCCCAAGAATCCATCTGTGAACGAATATGCCTCTTGTCCTCCTACATTATCTAGCACCTCGTCAGTGAATGGAGTTGGAAAGGGATCATGTACGCAGGCATCATTCAACTTCTTGAGATCTACACATATCCTTATTTCATCCTTCTATTTCTTGTCCTGAACTACCATTGGGCTTACCCAATCAAACTCTTCTACTAGTTCAACGATTCCCTCCGCAAGCATTTTATCCAACTCTAAGTGGACCCTTTATTTATACTTTGGATTGAGGTAGCAAGGCCTCTACTTGATCGGCTTTACGTTCAGTTTCAGCATACTTCGTAGGGAACAAGTCTTGGTATTCGCAAAGTAATTTAGCAACCTTATCTACTGTTGCATCATCCCAGTAGTCCCCAATATTTTCAAACTTCGGCTCTGCCTCTATCCCAATGTTCACTTGTTTTGTTTCTAGTGACACGGTGATATCTGGATTTTCAATTTGTGGTCCTTCAACTTCGCGGTGACCTTCAGTCTCTGGGATTTTAATTTTCCTTAGGTTCTCATCATCCTCTTCGACAGTCACGTTGTAGCACTCCAGCATGTGCCTCATTTGAGTGGTCCAATCCAGTTGAATCAAGCCCAAGGGATCCTGCGGAACTCTGAAAATTTGTGCCTTAACTTCCTACACTGCTTCGTTAATACTCTCAAACCCATCCTCAAAGTTAAACGTCAGCAAGAATCCCTATCACAAACATCCCATTCTTCAATACCATGGCAGAGCTCTATCTCCAAGTACCAGTTCATCGGTTTTACATCCAAAGTATGACAAAATAGGTGCACCCATTTAGGCTGAGGTTCTGCTCCATAAACCTTCATCCATTTGGCCAGGTGATCGCGCAGGTCATTCCTCCCATCATATTTCTATGTTAGCCACACTTGTGGGTGACCAAACCGCACTATCATCATCTTTCTGTACACGCACCAATCATCAAAATTGTCCTTGTGCATGCCCCACCATCTCATAGGCGTAGCATGCAGTGCCCAATCCAAGGCCTCGAAGTGATGCTTCTCTGACACTTCTCTCTTGAATGCATCTAGAAATTTATCAACATCAGTTAAACCATCATAGTAAGGAAGATTTCTTGCTTGTGACGATACATAATGCAATGACTTGATCATCATAATACAACGTAGCGTAGATACTTCATGCAATCAGTTCTGCCAGTGTTCCAGCTCCTCATCTGAATTTGAAGTGCAGGAGATTTCGCGATCCCAAGCAATACATCCATCCACTGTCAGATTCACCCAATCTTGATCTTGTGCCATTATCTTGTAAATCTATTCCAAATCATCATCGCTTTCATAATTATAGACCGGTTTAGTATAGCGCGGTCCTTCTGCAGGGTCTAGGGGCACTACTACATGGAGTGATTTCTTCTCAAATATCATCTTCCACTTCTTCAAATTGATTACCCCATTCATGTCAGTGGGCCAGTCGATCAAAAGGAGCGCAGGGTAGGGATTCCTTTCATCCACAATCTCTATCACTTCGAAGTCAGCCAATGCGCTCGCGCCCTCAATATCAATTGTCACTCCCTGTAATCTTCCCATGGGGATAATTTTCTGTTAATTTTCCCTTCTTAACTAAATCAGAGACCACTACAGTGTAGGTCTCCCCATCCTCTCCCAAGTCTGTTTAGGCAAGACATTCACATCTGACCTCAAATCTAAAATTACTTGATCCATCTCATATTCTCCTACTTGCACTGTAAGCCTCATCTCACGCCCCATTCTTACCTTATGCTTACCAATATTCCTAACTATGCATGATCCATTAGGAGCGTTTTATTTCCTTTCACACCTACTTATCAGTTCCTGTAGCCCTTTCACAGCTTTGCGATCGCGCAACAGCTTCATACAGGTCTCCAAGAAAGTAGTAAGCATGAACGGGTCCATTTCTTCAGCTGGCTTGTCCTAACTTCCTGAGGTAGAGGCCTTAACGAAGATTTTCTTTTCTTCCATGAATGTTTCCATGTGCATTTTAGATGAAACTCAGCCTCCTTTTTTGGAGCTTTGTGGATCCATTCAATTTCTTCAGGCTGCTTCCCCTTATCTTTGCCAGTCGTCATCCCACTCCGCAACACAATATTTACCTTGGGATCCTCTTTGCGAGGCTCAATCCTCATCATCTACAGGTTTTGAGTTGGTTGCGAAGGATGTGCCCCCTTTTCACATATCTTAGTTAGCAATACTGGGAAATCTTCAGTTGCGTGGTCAAACTGAGTACAATATCGGCATGACAGATGCGTTAGATTCAGGCAATCTCATGCGTAGTGTCCTGTTCCTCCACACTTGTAATAAATGACCTATCCCCGACCTCTACCAGGGCCTCCTCCACCTCGGCCTCGTCTGTACCCCTGGAATTCACTTGGCACTCCTCCCACACCTTGGTTCGGAGGCCAGGTTTTTGCCTGCACCCTATAGGCGAGTGTTCTATCCATTATTAACTCGTAACTATAGCAATTGTGCTCATCATGACCCATTGAATGATAGAAGTTGCAGAAGAGTTTTTGCAGCGTTTGTATAAATTTCTGCAGCAAGTGGGAATTGTTTGTCGCATATTTTCTAGCTACCTGACAAAACACACCATAGTGTGGGCCCTGTACTTGGCCTTGTTGGAGCTTTTGGCCTTAGAGGAATTAGTCCCCCTACTGTAACATAACTTGCGAAGACTGGACAATGATAATTTTCATGCCCCTGACCTTTGCACTTCAGGCACCAAACTTCTTCACACACCTCTGGCCAAGCTGTTCTATCTTTCTTCAGACTCTGCATTTCTAGGAAAAGATTCTACAACTGTGCATGAATCTGCTGAACCCCCAAATTAGCATCTTGCATCAGTGTCTCATGCAATCTCATCACAATTTCCAGGGCTTCCGCCTGGGTCCCAATCTTTTGCTATGATAGTGCAACCCTTAGATGAGGCAGGAGCGAAGCCACAAACCATTCGTGATGTTTCGCATCTGTTAGATTCATGTTAGCTTCACACATTGTACACTTAAATCTCTGATCCAGATCTTAGGATTTCTCTCCAGGCTTCATCATGATCTCTTTGAATCCCACAATTGATTGCGCTTCAGACTTAGGTCTGTTGAATTCCTTATTCATCGCGGTTTGGATATCTGCCAACACAGACATCAGGTTATCAGTGCAGTACTTAATGTACCATGTTAGCGTGTGATCCTGCAAAGCACTAACAAACGTTTCTTTCTTCATTTGATCATCCATGATACCCTGAGCTTCCCATACAACCTTCACGACGAACCAAACTAGTCTGGATCTTCATTTCCCAAGCCCTTGAACACAGGTAGCTTTACTGAGTTCACCATACTGAACGGTTGCGGAGGTGGCGGTGGTGTCGGAAAAGGTGTATGCAGCGGAGGTGAAGATGGAGGTAGTGTGGGTGGATGGGGTATTTGTGGGAACCCTTGCTTTATCAACTGAACAACACTCTATGGAGAAGCATGTGCTGCTTCCTCATCATCACTCAAAGGAGGTTCAATTAGCGGGATATATTCAAGGCCTGTTTTCCCTTTGTTCCTGAATTTCCTTCCACTTCGTGTAGCCCCAAGAATCAATTTAGCTTCATAAACCGCTTTTCACACAAGAGAATCTTAATCCAGGTATTTAAATACTTTAAATACTTACCTCGTGACCCCTTGAAGAAGCGGCGCTCTGCTTCGTTGTAACTGACTAAGGTATCAACCGTGAACTTTGTCATGAACCCTCTATTGGCTTATGGGGGCTTGACCTAGGTTCAGCATTAGTTAGCCAAACAAATCCGTACACTACTGGCCCTTTCGACATCAACCCGTGGAGCGTGGACTAAAGTCTCACCTGAAGCAGTATGGGGGGATGCTGGAACCAAATTTCCACACCGTTGAGATGGATGTGATGTCGGTTTATTCCAACTATACCTACCTTCATGCAGGTTTCTTATCCCTCTTCTCCACCCTTGAGTACCTTCGCGAACTATTACAATCGGCTTCTGCGCAACCCTAACCAGGGGCTGAAGTCCTTTCACGCTGCTAAGGTAGCAAACTGCGATATCTCCAAACTATGCTAAGTATCTTATCTTATTAACAGATCTTAGTTAGCTTCGCGTAAATAGATGTTCTTACTTGTGTTTACTTAACCAATACAATTATACACATTCGCACATCATATAAGCATTAGAAGTGAAATTCATACCCGATATAATAGATGCATAAATAGGAAATAAATACGTAGAAATGATAGGAAACTTCTCTTTATTAATACTTCCAAATGATTACAGACTCGACTCGCCTTGCACACTTAGCTGCAGGGGTCCGCGCACTCAGCTGTGGACTACTAGGCCTCTGCGCACTCAACTACAGAGCCTCTACCTACGCTACAACCCAAAACTTAGACTTACACTTTAGAGCTATCTCGCATACATCTTCATTACTTTGACATTGTGTCTTTTTTTATTGATTTCTATCTACTTAGAGCTTAGCTCTATTTATACAATCCCATGGTCCACAGACCATGGGTTGTTATTTTACAGCGACATTGCATTATCAAAATAAGGGCAGACAACCCTATGATTTTTTAACATCTACATGCTCTACACCCACAAAATGCGGAGTCTTTACATCGAAATTACAAAACTGGACCAAAATTTGGGCTCTAAGCCCCAAAATTGCCCTTGGGCGATCCTGTGCCCAACAATCCCTCAACACAAACATCATGACTCACCCTCGAGTCACTCTACAGTTGCAGAGATCTTAGCACAAAGACCTCCAAGCTCTGTTTGGATCGCTGCAACTTCAACAATACATTGAGTCGCTGCCTGCTGGACTTCCTCCACGTGTTGTTCGATGACCATTGTTGTTGAACTACTACCCTGAATCCTCTCTTGAGTTGCTTGTAGTCGCACGAGCTTTTCTTCAATGGAGGTTGTAACTGTATAAGCCTCGTTGATCCATGGCTATAAACGCGCTTTCAAGACCGCTTCTTTGTGTCGAGTGACATCCACCTGTTCCTTGAGCGCCTTTGCCTTCTGCATCCATGTAAGACTTTGTGTAAGGGAAATTGTTTGCGCGGTCCCTTTTACCTCATCGAATTTCTATTGAAGCTCGTGTGCCTCTGTCTCTAGGCACTCCATGTTCGGGTCCTCCTGCAGGGTGGTCAAGACCTCAAATGACTATTCAAACAACTTCATGTAGTCTGTCACTTCACTGTCAACTGCCACGATCAATGTCGTAACCGTGGTGGTACGCTGTTCCTTAACCTTCAGCGGAGTTGAAGGTTAAGCCTTCAACTGTAGTTTTGCGATCTGTAGGTTCAGCTCTAGCTGAACCCTGGCCATTTCTGCTCTTGCATTGCGCACCCCTGTAGCTAATTTACGGACGCGCGCCTCCACCGGTTCCTCTGCTTGAATGGCCAACTCTGGGACCATTTGGCAAGCTTCCTCCACAACTTGCATTATTTGTTTGTTCTGCTCCATGGCCTCATTGCGTTGCAGGCTCAACTGCTCAATGTTGATGCGCTACTTGCTCATTACCTGTATAGCGCGACTCTCCCTGGCCCTGAGTTCTATGGTGACTCCATCCTGTAAGAGGTAGAGTGTCTCCCAGGGGAGTACAACCATGTTCAACCCTACCCCTTTCAAACTGCTCACCATGGGTCTGTCGGCTTCCTTTTCTGTAGTAAGTGCCCCATCTGGTAGCACTATCATATTGGTCACCTTGGCACGCAACATTTCCTCAACAGTTGAAGTGCTAACTGCGAGGCTGCTAGACATTATGCCAGCCTATGGAGTGCGCACCTGCAACTCCTTTATTTCTGTTCGGAGATCCTTGTTGTTCCTCAAGCTGCTGGAGGGACTCTGCGGTGACATCCCTCACTATTTCACCGATATCATGCAAATCTCCTTTAGTGAGCGTGATTGGGTTGAACAATGTCTTCGATGCCTTTGTTTTATTTCGCGGTACTATTTGCTCATGTGGTTGCGGACGTTTGAGCTAGGTGGACTTCGTCTGTGGGTCTGTGACACCTTATTCTGTGTCTATCTCTGGTTTGGGCGAAGGTGACTTCCTTCACGCTTTTCTTCTCCTGTTTTCTATTGTTGGTTGGCCAACTTTGTGGCGTCGCATGCTGCCTGGGCCTTAGTTGCTGCTTCTTCTCTCCTGCGCTTTTCCACCAGCTGCACCATTTGAAGTTTTGCCTCTTCTTTCTTGTGCTGCGTAACGGACTTCTCTATTTCCACCATAGAGCCAGTTGGAGTGTGCCACTCTGGTGGCCAAGACTCAAGCCTTGTGAAAATTACATTGTCAGTATCCAAGTACAATAAATCATGCCACGTCTTCATAGGGTCCTTCAGCACCCTAATGAAGACATGGTGGAAGTCGGATTTAAAATCTACAAAGCTCTGCAAACTATTGTAGACTATGGGCGATAACCGCGGCTTGCAATTGATCCCCATCCGGATGTTCATCTCCATTAGCACCCAAAATATCTTGCTTTCTCTAATCCGTTGTGCATCCTTGGTTGCCCATAGCGAAGTGTACTTTGCTGCCTCTGGAAGGTCTAGCGTGACTAAAGGGAATTGGCTATCTTCAGGCAGCTCCCGTGCCACCAGTACTATCGACAACTAGAGCCATGCATAATGAAATGTTTTTCCTTGCTCCTGTGCCTCACGACAATTCGAAAGGAACTTGCCGCATAGATAGTTTTCCCAGTTGAATTGGACCCCTTCTACACATTGTGCCGCTAGTGCAATCACTGGTGCAGGCACCTCATCGACGTGACACTTTTGCATCACCTTCCCTACTAATATTTGTGTCACGACCTTGACTGCAGGGTTGTTGATGCTGGAGATGGCATACCCTTACTTCTTCTTCTCCAACTTAAACTTCTTTTTCATTGCCTTTGTGAGGGCCAACTCGCCACCTTTTCCCTCTGAAATGTTTGTTGGATCCTCCCCTAAGCAAGGTAGCCATGTAATCTGGTGAATCAGATGGTTTGTGATGGGGATGGGCTCCTCCAGCCACAAGCACCCATCATGCACCAAGAAGAGCAGCTGCTTGATGACGAAAAAAATCACTGGGGCACGTTGGTAATGCAGCACCTAGAGCAGGTTTAGCAACCCTACTTTCTTGATACCTTTGAGCCATTTGCGCGGCTCCAATTTGATCATTCCAGCCGTCACATCTAACTTCTGGTGCATTAGCTTTGTAGTTGCTAAATGCGGGAACTTCTCATGGTCTACGAGGTCCCAATCTTCAAATTTCAATATGGGAACCCATCCCAAGTGTGCTCCCTCAAAAATAATATCGTCTTGGAGCAGCAGAGTTTGCGGAGAGCTCTTGCTCTCATCTATATCCTTCAACACCTTAGTCTTACCCTTTCACGGAGGAACATATTCTGATAACCATGTAATAGAGTCCACACCTTGGGTTTCAACGTCAATCTCTACATCCTCCTCTTCCACCAAGATTTCTTGAAACTCTTCCTGCTCATCGGCCTCCAGATTAATGGCCTTCCCTTTTTCCTGCAAGGTGTGCTTGTTCTTCAGTGGATTTCTGGGCGAGACGTGCACCCGTATCATGGCCTACTTATCCTTCTTAGGTCTTGGTGTTCGCGATGATTTAGGGACCTTAACGATTATTCCAGCACTCTCTGGGGCTTCCACTTCCGAAATTTCCTGCATGTCTTCCTCGACTATCACTACTCCTGTGTCCATGGCTTCTTTGGGTGCTGACATAGTGCTATTGCACAGTTCTTTTAGTGTCTCTGGTAATTTCTCAAACAATGAATTTGATTTCAGAGTCTCGAATAAGTCTCGGTTCATGAATACTTGAGCACGCAACAACTCAATTCTCAAAATTTCAAGTGTTGGTTTTTGGAAAACCACTTGTAATTTATAGTGCCTTTTGAATTTGAATTCGATCGTTCCCCCACATTCAATCCATTAATGCTAGATTGACAGCATATTTTCAAGAATCTAGCCCATAAATTTCGCCTTAAATGCCTGCCGCCCACTCCATTTGGCCTGAAACCAACCATAAAATCATGAATAGTGACTTTAAAGGTCACTTTCCAGTAGACTTGTGCGCTAGTGCAGCTGCCTTCATACTGTCTCGGACCCCATGACACTTCGCGGAGTCCTGAAATCGTACAGCTCCTAGGCAGTGTAGTTTATAGTCCTATGCCTCCTTTCTGTCTACTATTCAGATGGCCGGGCCACCTGTGTATGGCTTCAAATGACTGCCATTCACTTTTCCTAGGAAGGGATCTCCATTCATCTTAACCAACTGGACCACGCCATCGTCAGTAATCTCCTTAATAACATATGGCCCCAACCAATGCATTCTGAGTTTCCCTGGAAATTTATCAAACTTACTATCATACAACAACACCAAATCATTCACCTTAAAGGTGGAAAACTTAATATGTCGATTGTGCCATGCCTTTTCACGTTGCTTTTGGACCTGCTGGTGAAATCCAACCAAAAATCGTTCTTCTTTGAGCTCATCCAGCTACGCGAGCCTCTCCTTCAGGGCTTCGCAATCTGTCATACCTATGAGCACTACTATGTGCAGATTAGGAATGATGTTTTCCATAGGCATTACGACTTCCACTCCATAGACAAGTCTAAAAGGTGTCTGTTCCGTTAGCTTCTTGCATGTCATTCGATAAGCCCATAACACTGTAGGTATGTGTAGATCCCAATCACTTCATTGCGCATTGAATACCTTGGTTCCAATACTTTGTTGAATTCTTCTACTATCCCGTTAGCCTATGGGTTATACGGTGTGTTGTTCTAGTGATAAACCTGAAATTTCTCCATTAGTGTGCTGATTGTTTCGTTCAGGAAGTGTGTATCGCGATCGCTCACCAAGATCTTTGGACATCCAAATCGCGTTAGTACATGTTCAAATAGAAACTTCGTGGAAGTCACGCCCGTGCAATCCTTCACCGGCTGCACTTCTGTCCAATGAGTCAAACATTTCGTTGCAGTGATAATGTACCTCGTTCCTGTCTTTCCTTGGGGTTGAATTGGTCCTACAAAATCTATTGCCCACTTTTTGAAAGGATGTAATGTTGTTCGTAGATTCAAAGGCATTTCATCCCTCTGCAATGGCTTCCCTGTTCTTTGACATATATGACATGCCTTGCAATATGCTTTTGAATCCTGATGAAGGGTTGGCCAGCACAACCCTGCGTGTAGAATCTCCTGCACAGTTTCTTTTCCTACATAATGTCCTCCCGCAATGCCCCCATGAGTGTCCACGAGGATGTTGCTTCATTCAAATTCAGGTACATACCTTCGCAGTATTTCATCATTCCCCATCTTGTATAGATGCCCAGCAATGACAGATAAATCTACCGTACACACCATTAATTCCTTCTTTTGTTGGACAGAGTATCCTTATGGCGCAGTTCCTATTGTTAGGAAATGTATTATGTCATCGAAATGTCCATCCATGACGCGTACAACAAAAAGTTGTGCGTCAGGTAATCCTTCCACCAAATTAGTAGGTTCCTCCCTAGTCTCAATGCGTGATAGGTGACTGGTCCCACGTTCAATCATCCAGGCTTCACAAAAACTTCAAAATCGTATTCTTAGAAAAAAAATAGCCATCCGTGGATGCGCCCCCCCAATACAGGCTTATTGACCAGGTAATTACATGTGCATTTGCTTAGGTTGGGGCTTGTCGTCATAGGTTTGCATCCATGTGCACGGATCATTTTGTCCATTGTACTTGTCTGGCAGTCACATCTTAGGCTTCCCAAATCGTGTCTGCATCATTTTCCTACATTCGCTCCAATCATCAAAACTCCCCTTGTGTGTACCCCACCATCTCGCGAGCGTAGCATGTAGTACCTAGTCCAAGGCTTGGAATTGTTGTTTTTCTGGCACTTCCCTTTCAAATGCATCCAAAAATACATCTACCTCATTTAGACCATCATAAATAGGAATATTTCTTACCTCTGACGATACGCAATGGAACGACCTGGTCATCATATTGCAATTCAGCGTAGTTACTTCATGTAACCGATTCTGCCATTGTTTTATTTCTTCATCGGAATCCGAAGTGTAGGAGCTCTCGCGCTCCCATGTAATTAGCCCATTCATGGTGGGATTCACCCAGTCTTGGGCTCGCGATGTTATCTTGTAGATGCAGTCTAGATCATCATCACTCTCATAGTCGCGGATCGGCTCCGTATAGCGCGATCCTTCAGCAGGGTCCAGGGGTATTGTTATGCGCAGTGATTTATTCTCGAAGATCATTTTACTCTTGTTTAGATTGATTGCCCCATTCATATTAGTAGCCCAATAAACTCCCAAGAGCACTGGGTAGGGATTGCTATCATCAAAAATCTCTGTGACTTCAAAGTCTTTTCAATATCCACGGTTACTCCCTGCAACCGTCCCATGGGTATTATTTTCTACTTGTGATGCAGGAAAGTGTTCCCTCTGCAGACAGAGGCAACCCCTCTAGCCCTAGAGTGGGTATAGTCACAGCAGGGACAAAACAACAATTAATTCCCTTAAATAGTCATCGTTGGAGGCCTACCTCAAACCGGTGATTGATAAAGTTCCGTTGCGCTGCTCCAGCTTATGTTTCCTTCTCCTTAACAAGTGATCAACCTGAAATACCACAAAGAAACAACAGAGCACGTAACCAAGAAACAACAATGATCTATTTACTCATAAAGTCAAGAAGTCATGAGCTATCAAGTAAATTGCATACAATACATAAGAAATCATCATTGATTTTATTAATAATAAATCAAGAGCAAAGCTTACAACCAAGTCTTGACATCGCAAGCGTTCTCAAAGGGTCCAACCAGTGTGTTTCTTCAAGCATTCACTCTCAAAGATGGGTCTCCAAAATAGCAATATATCTCTCTCTCTTTCATTCACAATCTTTAACATAAGGTTAAGGGAACTCCACACCTTCCTGCAAACTATAAAGCAATCCCACACTTGTCACACTCACACCAAAACTATCTACCAAACTCAAAAGCAGCAGCAGCACTGTACAACCAAAAGAACTAGCAGATGATAGAAATGGTGAGTGATTTTATAGGAGAAGGAGTCTCCATGAAATGAGGTATAGGGAGCTTATCCTCAGGGCAATCAGCACAAAAGATGGAACTACTATGCCAGAGGGGGAAGGGCGACCCAAACTGACTCAACAACCAGGTCTAGACACATCTAAAAGGCCAACTGTTGGAACAAATTCACCCAATCTGGATCGTCGCTAGTGGATAACTAAGCTTTAGCGCCGACATCACTAGGAAGAAATGTATTCAGTCAAACCATCGCTAAAGATAGCAAATAGCCTCGTGCTGGGGCATGAAATCTGACCGTCGCGGGAAACAGATGTACTCCTGTGACGGGGGCGCGACTGGACTGTTTATGACAGGGGTCCATCACGTATATTAAGTGTATTCTCGTGACGAGGCAGAAAACTTAGGAAAAGTGGGTCAATTGGCAACATAAGAGAGCATTTGTTCAATATGAGCATGTTTTACTGGACACATGACACAGTAGAAGGACTGGGGTGAAGGCAGTGACAAATTACTGTGTAACAGATGCCCCCTAAAGTATGAAGCTCGAGAGAGTGGGAGGGGTGAAATGCTTTATGAAACTGTCTGAATTGGAACACCACCGAGAAGAACCTGCAGGCGTAAGTACAATTGATATCTCTGATAGTGAAATACATGTAGTCTAGGCATGGGCACAACCATCCAAAAGACATACGAACTAGGTCTATGGTATGGACACAACCATCCAGCTAGTAAGACCATGATAATGATAAAGGTATGGTTGCAGCCATCCATGAAGACTCAGGTATGGTCGCAGCCATCCATCAAAGAGTCATGTATGTAATCACGAACCAATCCATGCAGCCCGAACATATGTAATCTTAGTTCAGGGTCTTGAAACCCAACCGATCATAGTACAAATTTTAACATGCGAACAGATGTGCTGAAGTCAAGCATGATAGAAAGTTTTTTGATTACCAGCCAATGATGAAAACCGTTAACAAGCACGAGAGAAACCACCAATAATGCTAATGGCTCTCAAGGTATTGTCCAGTACAATCCACGAAGTGTGAAGAATGAGCTGAAGTCGAACAATCGTGGAATCACCCAATTGACGACCAATGATGAAAGTCAATCGTCAGGCACGAAGAACTTGCCATTGGGGCATGTAAGTTCCAAGGTACCAAAAGGGATCTCTAGATCAGTCTCTTGGATAATGAGCTAGCGTCGACAAGAGATGATCCGTCGCTGGAGGGCCATAATGTTTCCCCCATCAATGACACGAGATACAGAACGAGTGGTAGATGGTGAAGCAGAGTATCAGAGGAGGAGGTAAGGATGTGAACTGCAGAAGGATTATATTCTTGAACATGTCGATGACATGAGTCCGGAGGGTGGTAGCATTCAGATACCAAGGGATTAGAGGCTTGATGGAGACAGCATGGATCAGATGGAATGAGGCTAAATGACAACCCAAAAACTCCAGAAGGCCACATGACGATGTATGGATATCCCAACCTGACAAGAAGCAAAAGTGTCAATGTTCAAGAGTGACTAGTTGTCGCAGGTAACCAATGACAACTTCCAAATTTTCCCCCACCATTGCTGGCGAGTACCCCAATTATTTTTGAAAACAAGCTTGAAGGGGATAGCATATGCTTGTAATATAAGTTCAACCTTCGGTTGAATCCAACCTAGTAATAGTTTAACGAGCCCTAAGGAGGAGAAGCTCAAGTCTCGTCATGGTGACGAGTCCAATATCGTCAGGGTTTAATGAGTCCAACATAGGTAAAACTCAGAGTCTTTTTCATGTTTAGGGATTTTGAAAAAGACAAGGAAAAGAAAATTCTAGGGGGGTCCTTTTTCATAGATTTGTGTCTCTCGAGCCCGAAAAAGTATAAAACAATACTTGAGAGAACCACTTGACCATTATGATCAAGGAGTACTTTTCGTCATTAGTGACCTCGATCTGAAAGAGTAGAAAGCGATAGAAGACATGTCGTTTCGTAACCAATAACGAACCTGAAATGAAAAAAGCTCGACAATATTTTCGTGTTTATACGGTCAGAAAAGAGCTCAAAGCGGACCATCTCTTATTTCGTTTAACGAGTCAAAAGGAATAACTCGGTAATCTTTTCGTCTTTTAAGTCGGAAAAGAGCATTAAAGAAGACTTTTTGGAAAATACGGACCAAGTGTATACAAAGTATGACATAACCCTGCCACCTATAGCTCTGCACAAAACACGTCAAACATAAGACCCATTCGACATAAATAGATTATATATGTGGAAAATACGGTCAAAACCCAAAAAACCCTAATTAAAAATGTGATATAAATGAAAAAACCCACACCCTAAAGTATAATTTTTAATTTTTTCAAAGAACTACTATAAAAAGGGGTGTGGTAATTCATTTTTTACCATTTACATTGCACATTTTTACCTTTGGCATTTTGGAGCACCAACCTGAGCAAATTTCCCAAGTCGATTCTGGCATCATCAGTCCACGGTTCCTCCTGAAACCTTCGCCAAGTAAGTACATTCTTCCTTGCGCTGCATTTGAGTGGTTTTTTTATGCAATTTAGTGTTAGGTAGGTGGTTTTAGGTGGATTTTCAAATCCGAGTCCGCCTCTCGGTCATTGCGGAAAAGCCACTTGGGTTCGCGATGACCGAGCATGGTAACACACACCACCTCCGCGATCTTCACGAGAAACGGATGTACTCTCATGACGATCGCGGGAAAAATGAACTATTGACCCTGCGCTGTCACTGCTGTTTGGAAAACAGCTGTGATGGCGATGCAAAGTTGAAATTTTTTATAAATTATGGATTTAAGCTTATGAAAAGAGTTTTAATTCATTTTTCTTTCAATGCAGGGCATCATGGCATTTGTGTGGCAAGAACAAACTCATGATATCAACGATGAACAGGCATTCAATGATGCTGGGTGCCGAAATGCTTTACGTCCTTGTGGGTTAATAAAAAATTTTCTCACTCCGCATCTTTGGGCCCAACCCGACCTGTTAGAGTTGCTAATTCGTGCTTGGAACCCAACGGATGGAAAGTTCATTATCCAGGGCAAAGACATTGAGTTTGATGCTATGGATATATATTTCCTGACCGGATTGTCCCGTCATGGTGAGAGGCCGATTCTAGAGGGCCAACGAACCGGTGACGAATCACTGGACATGCTGATAGCACGGGTGTGCCCAGGGGCATGTAAATCAAACTCTAGTGGGAAATTGGTGATCCCAACAGTAGAAGACTTGATTATTCGCTTGGTTCGATTTATGGTGACAAAGGTAGTGGGCTCCCAAGCCCAACACGAGGCAACAAAGACCCACTAGGTGGCTCTTGATTGCCTTAACCTGACCATGTACAACTGGGCGGAAGCAGTGACCATTAACATGAATAGGCAGCTCACCAAATGCTGTCATGGGGAGGTAAAGTAGTTTGGTTACGAATCCATTTTGGTTCCGCTCATGCTGGAGCAACTGTCGTCACTTCAGTTACAAGACATGGACTTAGACAGACCTAGACCGCGAGAGACCCGGATCACTCGTTGGGCAGATGTCATGTCACGAGGGGGTGGCGGTCGACCAGTGTCATGGGGGATACTATTCTGAGATTGGTTGGATTGCTAGAAGATCTTTGTCGAGGTCTGGCCATACGCAGGTACGGATTTTTGTGGATACCTCGACATGCAGAGCAGCCCACTGGTGAGCAGTGGGACGATGGAGGTAAAACACCTAAACACACTATTTTTGTATTTTGTCTTTTATGATGTTTTTGGATTTTTTCATGCGTATGTCTTAATGATCTATCTTATGTTACTTGCAGATGTGGAACTAGAGATGCCAGTGGGACTAGCTCCAGAGGCACGGAGGGATCCAAAAGGCATCAGAGAGTTGGCCTTGGTTCACCCAACTGGCAGTTCAGTGGAGACAGCGACCCGCAATCTTGAGGGCCTAATAGAGGGGATCCCTGATTACAGGGGGATCGAGGAGGTTCTTATAGAGTATCAGATACATATAATAGGGGTGATACCTAAGGTGAATAGACTCTTGAAGCGAGTTGCACGAGCAGTGGTGTACTACAGGGAGCATAATGCATCGCAGTAGATGCCTAGGTTTTATTTTCTGCTGATTTTTTAGAGACATATGTCTCGGAAGTATGGAGAACACAGACTCTATTTGGACATATACACTTATTTTTTGAGCGCCTCAGTGTGCCACACGATATATATATATATATATATATGTATGTATATATATATATGTATATATATATATATGTATATATATATATGTATATATGTATATATATGTATATATGTATATATATATATATATATATATATGTATATATATATATATATATATATATATATATATATATATATATGTATATATATATATATATATATATGTATATCTATATATATATATATATATATATATATATATATATATGGTTCATTATTGTGTTTTGAATGCTTCTATACATTGTTTTGATTACATGTTGCGTAAATGTTCGTCTAATACATAATTTGCTTATGCATCAATTGATGTGTTTAATATTCCTGGAATGTGTTGGTACGTAATAAAATCAAAATTCATTTCCAATAGTTTAACACGTAAATACAACCTTAAAATGCGATGATCTCTGACAAAATAACGCTTGTTAAGCTAGTGGACAACAAGCTGAGAATCTAGATTCACGACCAATGCACAAATATCGAGGTTGATAGCCTCAGTCAGTAATTCAATGACAACACTATATTCAGCGACATTGTTTGTGGTGCAACCCAGACAAACACCTTGAAGGTCTACTAACCCACCATGAGGATCATAGGTCACCCACGCTGCAGAAGAAAGGTTCCGGGTACTGTGGCAGGCACCATCAGCAAAACCAACGTAAGGTGTACCAGACAGCTGCACAAGAAGGAAAAGACACAATAAGAGGCAATTATGCCTACACACCAAGCCAGACATGAAAACACATGCACAAAACACCTGTTGAAAACACACGTATGTACAAATCAAATGCATGAGATTCATGCATAATATTTTTTCAGATAAAGCCCATTTCGGGGCTTATTTAGAGGATTCCATTCATAATCGATCAGCTCATAGGCCCCTTTTTGCAAAATTTGTTTCACAATGTAAGGCCCATGCCACATAGGCTCGAATTTTCCTGCCCCCAGCTTATCATTTTCTTAATCATAGAGCAGGATTAAGTCTCCTTCAACGAAAGAACAAGGATTGATAGCTTGGTCAAAGTGAGTTTTCACTCTCTTCTTCTACGCTTCAATGGCTAGAGAGGCTAGTCGATGAGTCTCGTCTAACCGCTCTAGGTAGAGAAGACGTTCTTCTACCGAAGTAGTGTTGGGGAGTAATTCGACGGCTAATTTAAGAGAAGGGATCTCACACTCAATTGGAAGGGTAGCCTCCAGACTGTAAACCAATTGGAATAGGGTGAACCCAGTGGCATCCTTCACTGAAGTTCGGTAGGCCCATAAGGCGAAGAACAACATCAAATGCTAGTTGGACTTGTGCATGCTGATGGTGCGTTGAAGCATCGTGACCAAAACTTTGTTGACAGCTTCCACTTGGCCATTGGCTTGAGGATAGTACGGTGTTGAGCTATCATGCCGCAAGCCTAGCTGGGTTGTTAACTCAGTCATCATATGATTACGGAAATGTTTGCCGTGATTAGTGACGATAGCCTGAGGGACTCCGAATCATGAAATGACATGATTGAATAAAAATTGTGCCGTTGTTTGACCGTCCTCGGATAGTGTAGGCATCGCCTCAGCCCATTTCGTGAAATAATCAACGACAACGATGATATACCCATGCCCCTTGGTTGAGCGAGGGTTACAGGTCATATAATCAATGCCACATTTGGCAAAAGGGTCGTCGATAATGACAGGGTACAAAGGAGTAGGAGGTGTGTGCATATTCCGTTGGTAGATTTGGCACTCATGACAAGAGAGGACAGTAAGAATGCAATCCTTAAAAATAGAAGGCCAAAAATAACCAGCACGGAGGATCTTTTGAGCAGTAGCATACCCAGACATATGACCACCATAAGCGCCGGAATGGCAGTCATTTAGAACTCGTTCGGCTTCCTCAAACGTTAAACAATGGCGGAGAACAGAGTTGGCGCCGAGACGGTATAGGGTGTCCCCAATAATGTGATAAGGTTGAGAATGATGGCGAATCTGTTGCCGAACATCCTTGGACAAATCTGGATGAAAATAGGACGTCTGAAGATATGCAACAATATCCCCGTACCAAGGATCGAGGGTACTAATCAAGAACAGAGTTTCATCCGGAATATGGTCTTCTAATCGAGAGGGCGCAGTAACAAATGGTAGGGAGCAAAGCAACTCAGCGAAGACGAGGGACTTCTTAGACTTGGTTGTAGTGAACTCCAAGTCGAACTCTTGAAGGATGACAATCCACTTTGAGTATTTGCCCCCCAGTAACTGACGTGACAAGATGTACGTCATTGGGTTGCAATCAGAAATCATTGTCGTGGTGCGCAATAATATATAGTGGCGGAAACATTGGACAGCGCAAACGGCGGCCAATGCCAACTTCTCGACATAGGCATATTGAGTTTTCGTATCAAGTAAATTGTGGCTGAGATAGTAAACGACATGCTCAGTACCATCATCATCGTCTTGGACTAGAACCATGCTTATGGTGGTATCGGTAGTGGCTAAATAAAGAGTGTAGTCACGGTGATAATTAGGCGGACATAACAATGGAGCAGAAACAAGGAGGGCCTTGAGGTGCTCGAATGACTCTTGTGCAGCGTATCCCAAAGAAAAGGGGTGTCCCGCTTTAATAACCGCGTATAGCCTTTGGCCACTTCAGCATAATTCAGAATGAATCGTCGTAGAAAATTTTCTTTACCCTGCAAACTTTGCAATTGTTGCAAAGAAGCAGGGGGAGGGAGATTCAGGATGGCTTCGACTTTAAGGGGATCTAGATGGATACCCTCTTGGGAGACGATGAACCCGAGAAGTCTACTGGATTCCACGTAGAAGACACACTTATGCGGATTAAGATGGATATGATAGTGTCGACAGCGAAGAAAAATTTTGCGAAGGTGGGTTGGATGGTCTTGGCGTTTCGCTGAATGAGCCGGAAGGTCATCTAGGTAAGGCTGCACAATGTGTTGAATATCATGAAACGCATAAGACATTGCGCGTTGGAAGGTGGCACCGAAATTTTTTAAACTGAAGGGGAGCTTTTTATAAGCGAAAGTGCCCCATGGACAGATAAAGGCAGTCTTGTGTTGATTCGCAGGCGAGATATTAATCTGGTTATAACTAGAAAAGCCGTCCATGAATGAATATATCTCACTCCCGACACACTCATCAATGAGCTGGTCAATGAAAGGTGTAGGGTAGTTGTCTTTGGGACAGGCACGATTAATGTCGCGATAATCAACACATACCCTAATAGTGCCCTGTTTTTTAGTCACAGGGACAATATTAGAAACCCAATCTGTGAGTGGGATAGGGTAAATGAAGCCAACCTTAAGAAGCTTTTCGACTTCCGCTTTAATAGCTGCAGCCTTTCGGGGGTGCACGGGGCATAGACATTGTCGGACAGGTTTGGCACTCGGATACGTAGGTATTTCATGCACCACGATGCTAGGATCGATGCCGGACATCTCTTCATAAGACCAAGTGGACACATCACGAAATTCGTGAAAAGGATCAGTATAAAGCTGAATCTCCTCCAGAGTACAAGTTATTCCAACATGGATGTGCTCGACAATCCTTGGTTTAACAGAGATGTCGATTGGTTGAGCTTGCGTAATGTTCCCCATATTCCCTTTAGAAGACACTTGATGAATTTGGATGGGTGTCTTAAGGGGTTGGGATGGGAGACAAGGAGCAAACCGCTCGAGACAAGTAAGCATTTCCCAATGGGTAGGGAGAAATGAGGAACGATGGTGATGATCAGACCAAGGGGGTTCCTCAAAAGACATGGTCTCAATAATCGCTTCATCAGAAGGAAAAATTTCCTTTAAAGGATCTGAAGAAGTGCCATCTCCAAGCCAAGGGGATTGAATGTATGAGTCGAGAGCTCTGCTCGAAGGAGCAGGTTCAGGGGATGGAGCCGATACGGAAACAATTTCGATGTAGTTGAGCTTGGCAGGACTCAACGACATCTCATCGCCCCAGGATTCTATCTGATCAACAGGAGGAAGAACCCAAGGATCAGAGCGAACATAAATCATATTAATGGGAGTGATGTTGGGAGGTGGGAGTGAAAAAACACCCATAAGGGCAGGATCTTTAAAGAGTCCAGCTCCCACACTCTCACATGGAACGGAGGTATGCTCCACGAAAGGCACATTTCCATCGGAGGAGGAAGAGGCGAAGAAGGACAACTGGTCTACTGTGATGATTTTCCCTTGATGAGGAAAATGAATAACACGAAATAGAGATGAAGCCATGGCTCGCATGGCATACATCAAACTTTGTCCTAAAAGGAGGTTGTAAGTTAAATTTGCATTGACAACTTCGACCTCCACTTCGACCATTTTTCCTTCCAGAGTAATAGGGAAGCGCTGTAGGATACCATAAGGACGAGACTCTCTCCCATCAAAAGCTTCCAAGGTCGTGGGAGACTGGCTCAAAGTCGGAGAACCGATAGCCTTCCAACAAGCAACAGACATAATGCAAGTAGAAGCGCCTTCATCAATGACCGTGCAGTGAATAGTTTTAGAATTGATGATGACCTGAATAAGGAAGGAAATTTGGTGAGGCAGTCTCGGTATATGACTATCTAGGTCAAAAGTGATCAAATCCGAGTCAGCTAGGTCAATGCCACCGATGGTCGATAGCAAGGACTTCCTCTGAGAGGGGCAGCTCTGGAGGACTTCTAATTCGAACATAGCTAACGGAGTCCGGGGTGAGTCCTCAACAATGCTATAGTGCTGAGCAACACGAGCATTAGGGTTGTAAGAAGACTTCCAGAGCACCCCTTTAGGAGGAGGTCGGATGACCGCTTCAGTGCTAGGTCGCTCGATATGGAGGGGACCAAAACTGGATGGAGGAGCACTAGAGGGGACCTCAGTTTCCTTCTTGGAAGGTGACGGATACTCTTTTGACCGAGTACTAATGTGGACAGGAATCGTCTCAGCCATAAATACTTGAGAACCAAAGGGAGAAGAGGATTGAGATGGATTAGCCACCATTTGAGTTTGCTATGAGGGAAAAGGCTCTTTGAGTATGGCAGGAGTCCCAGAGGCACCTTTTAACAAACAACTAACTTCAGACTACTTGGGGTAGTCTTTAGTATAGTGATCCTTGTCACAAATAAGGCAAGGATACTTAGGCTTGCGTTTGGCACCTTCCTCGAGTGGAGGTTTAGGGGAATCTTGCTTCGGTTGATCAGCCTTATTCTTTCCTTTTCCCTTCTTTTTTCCTTTCGAAGCTTTGTCTGCTGTGGTGGACTGAATGGCATTAACCTCGGAAGTGTTACCAGAATTGGATATGGCTTGAGAAGTGTTTTCATTTGAAGCATTCAACTTTTTCTTCCCAGGGTTCGCGAAAGATTTTTTAGAGGACGTATTGACAGAACCGATGACACTGTCAACAGATGGTGTTGACGAGGCTTTGGAAGTTCCGGGTCTCGGAGCGTCAGGAAAATAATCATATAGTGTACCAAACTAGGAGTAAACCAAGTCAAGGTACTGAGCACGCGTGATAGCTTGCTCTTCAGTTACACATGCCCCCATAGCAATGTCCCGGGCTATCGGACCGACAAACAAGGTTGTAAACTAGTCAGTCAGAAGTTGATTAGGAATCCAGAACTTAATCAAATGGCGACGTCTCCTCCATTCATGGATATGATCGGAGATATGCATGGCCGTGGTTTGTTTTAAGGATGTCAGGAGATGTGTGCCTGTTTCATATCGAATTGGCAACTGAAAATGAGTTAAAAATGCCATAGCCAACGAGTTAAAGTCCTGAAAAGATCTGCGAGCTAGCTCAATATACCATTTAGCAGTAGATCCAGTGAGAATCCATTGAAAATGGTGGAGATGGATTGAATCATCAAGCCATGAGTTTGACGAACACCATAGATGATAAGTCATGACATGGGCTTGGGGATCTTCTCCAGCTTTACTGTCAAACTTGGGACAATCACCGGGAATTTTAGTTGGAACCGGTGGCCAATACGGATTATGAAGAATGGGATCATTTGTCAGTTTGGACACATCCGATAATTCCAACATTGCTAAAAAGGGTAATTGAGGGTTAAAGGACATCTGAGGCCGTGGGTAGGAAGTAGCACCAGAGTTCCACCTAGTTGCTTGTTGCCCCCATTGATTTTGTCTGGACGGATTCGGCCCATAAGGGTTTTGTCTGTAGGGATTTTGTCCATAGGGGTTATAACTGTAACTGGACGGTTGACCCTGGATTTGACCCCCAGAATTCCACTAATTACCAACTTGGCCTGTAGGAGCAACATATGGTTGTTGGAAATTTTGATAAGGATTAACCTGCGTCTGTTGATGATTTTGGTATGGGGAAAATTGAGTTTTCCCCTGAGATTAATGAAAACCATAAGACAGTGGCGCTCCAAACTGAGCCTGGGGACCAGACTGCATTTGGTAAGCAGATTGGGATTGGGATCCAACCTAAATTTAGAGACCAGATTGGGTCTGGAGCCCAGACTGGGGCTGAAAACCGGGTGGAGCTTGAGAAGCAACGATCATTTGAGTGCCCGGTTGAGCAGGCCCAGATGGATGTCCTTGAGAAGATGGAGGTTGAGCCATCTGGCTAGAAGGTTGGCCTGGTTGAGGTTGAGGTTGGCCCATTTGCCCAGAAGTTTGGACTTGCTGGGGATTAGGTTGACCTTGCGGAACCAAAGGCTGTCCAGACTAACCAGATGGTTGAGTAGGTTGGACAATTGGCTGGCCTTGTTGAATTTGAGGTTGGCCAACTTGTCTAGAAAGGTGGCCTTGCTGGGTACCAGGTTGGCCTTGTTGAATGTAAGGTTGTCCTGGGTTACCAGAAGGTTGCCTGAAGTATGTGAAAGAAGACCCACTAAAGGCCGAAGGTTGTCCTTGTGGGCCGACAGTTTGCCCTGAATAAGGTTGCCCATAGTACGGCTATCCGTAAGATGGTTGACCTTGATAGGGTGGTCCTTGAAAATTTGAAGACTGTGCTTGGCCACCATGGTAAGCTGTGGTACCCCAAGCAACAGACAACGGAACCGAGACCTCAACAAAAGGTTGAGATGCTATGGGTCCAGGGTGGTAAATATGGGTTCCTCGAGAATCATAGTAATTATACGGATTTTGAGGATCCAGATTTTGAGGAATTTGAAGATATTGATCATATGCCCCCCCTACTGGAATGGAACCAGAAGAAGGTGGGGCACTAAGGCTAGGGTCAACAACCCCAGATATGGATGCCGAGGGGCCACTATGTGAAGGACCTATCGAAGGTCCGGCAACAGTGGTCACAACTGAAGATGCAGTGACGACACTAACAACGGGGGCTGAGGAAGCCACACAAATGGTTGGAATAGTCAGGACAGATGTCACATTGTGAATTTGAGGAGTGAAAGATCCTGAAGTTGGAGTGACAGTACGAGACCACATGGAACTTGTAAGGGGAGACCTAGAACCTATGATATCAGCCAGAGCATTATAGTGTAAAGGCAGCGTGATACCAAGGGAGGTGATACGGAAGGGTGAAGTTTTTGTAGGTATAGGAATTTCACCACTTGCCATAAGGACTCTACACTTGTGATGGGGTTCATCTCATCCATGTCAGAAGAAGACATTGGGACCGAAACAATAGGAGGAGTAAGGAGAAAATCTTCTTTAGAAGGATCCCAAATGGGGTTCCAACGAATATTGTAAGACTCATCTTCCGGAGCGCGAGAGTTAAGCGGTTGGATACTTGGAATAATAGGAAGAGTATCACTAGCAACCGGTACCTCAAGAGCGATAGAAGATAGGGATCCTTGGTTGCTTGGAATGGGAGACGGGATCGGTGATTCCGCCAAGATGATTTAACTCAAAAGCCCTAGGGATAACTAATCGAGTAAGGAGAAACAAACCTACGCAAACTAAAACGCAACAAGATCTAACAGGGTAAGTGTGAATGTGGCCAAATAAATTTTAAGACACAGGAATAGAACTTGACCTTTTCATCTTTAAAGAGTCGAGAAAAGGATGAAAAGATGACTCTAGTCGCCTTCGAATATTTAATGAGCCTGAAAGGACAAGTGCTCAGATGGACCTTTTATTTTAAGGAGTCTGAAAAGGAACGAAAGTGACTACTCTGGAGAAACTAGGCAAAAGGTTTACCAAACATCCCATAAAACTGCATATACACCTTGGCGATCATATGAAAACCAAGGACTTTTCGTACGACAGTCAATCTTCCCGAATGTTGTGTTCGGTGTGTTATGGTTTGCAAGGCAGCAGACACGATTTCCTGGGGATATAGGATGATAACCTAGTGGGGTCTCCCAACATATACTTGACGATATTGGGAGCACAGTTCCGTACTAGACCGCTATTGAGTCACAGAAAGAGCAATCACCCAACCTTGAGTGAAAACAATAGTGACTAGGTTTAACAACGTCGGAGCATGTCTATAGCCTAGACCTCTAAATAGTGTGTGTTATGTTCCAATGCGTTGTTAAGTTCATTCAGTTCATTTTATAGTTGATCTTGAATTATGTTTCAGTTTTCAGGCCTTACCGTATGTATACAACAAAAACCTAGGATGCAGCTAGAATGAGTGAAACATCTTTTACTTCAATGAACACTTACCTACAGGAGGGTAGAGAGATCATTCCCAAACCAAGAAAACCAAGATAAGCTAAGAGACACAATGCAAAAACACATCAACTCTACAGTGCACGAATATTACTAATGATAGATTTTATCATTTGATTTCCAATATGCAAACTTGAAATGCAAATACACTTTCACTTTCGTATACTAAATGAATGCAGTCTTTTGATTTTGATTGTTTTGAATTTAAAAGAAAAAAACAAGCAAGTGTGAAAACTGGTCGATCCAAACAATTGTGATCTATGTTCGGTAGTGAAAAGAAATCAAATCAATACCAAATATTGGTTCAATAATTGTCACTAAAAATCAACCAGAAAGAAACAAGCAATAAAGAAGGCTCAAACAAATTGACAAGAAGGCTGCAAGTGAACCTTGGGCAAACAAGCAACCAAGCCAAGTAATTCAAGAACTTGAAAGAACAAAACTAGGTCACAAAGCCAAAAACGCAAGATTCACTCAATAAACCCAAGAGAGAGCACCTTAACCATAAGCAATCAAGAACAAGCTAGTGAGCAAGAGAAAGAAAGCAAGGGATCAACAGGATTGGTGAATTCAGGAGGTAGAATTGAAAAAACAATTCTACAGGAATCGTCGCGAGCATTACACAAGTAACTAGGGATGATCAGCCACTAGCTATAGCAACAGAGCGATATCGTCGTGAGAGTACACGTCTCTTCCGTGATGGGCTGATTTCAGGAGTCGCCGTGACTGTTCGACAGGATTTAGCGACGCACAGAATTTCACAACAAAGACAAAGCAACATCGGCGTGACTGTTAAACTATTTTCAGTGACGATATTGAAAACTATGACAGATGAATAAGGAACTCCCAAACAAAATCAAATCAATCCTACAAACAAAAGAGGGATTTCCCAGATTGACCCAAGTAATCGAAGAGACTGATAGTTTATCACCAAAATTCAAGAGACACCAAATCAAAACCAAAACAAGAGAAAACAAGAGAAGAAACATGCAAAGGAGTCCCCAGTGGAGTCGCCAACTTGTGATGCAGGAAAGTGTTCCCTCTATGGATAGAGGCAACCCCTCTAGCCCTAGAGTGGGTCTAGTCACAGCAAGGACAAAACAACAATTAATTCCCTTAAATAGTCATTGTTGGAGGCCTACCTCAAACCGGTGGTTGATGAAGTTCCATTGCGCTGCTCTAGCTTCCGTTTCCTTCTCCTTAACAAGCGATCAACCTAAAACACCACAAAGAAACAACAAAGCACGTAACCGAGAAACAACAATGATCTATTTACTCATAAAGTCAAGAAGTCATGAGCTATCAAGTAAATTGCATACAAGACATAGGAAATCATCATTGATTGTATTAATAATAAATCAAGAGCAAAGCTTACAACCAAGTCTTGACGTCGCAAGCCTTCTCAGAGGGTCCAACCAGTGTGTTTCTTCAAGCATTCACTCTCAAAGATGGGTCTCCCAAATAGCAATATCTCTCTCTCTCTCTCTCTCATTCACAAGCTTTAACATAAGGTTAAGGGCACTCCACACCTTCTTGCAAACTATAAAGCAATCCCACACTTGTCACACTCACACCAAAACTATCTACCAAACTCAAAAGTAGCAGCAGCACTGTACAACCAAAAGAACTAGTAGATGATAGCAATGGTGAGTGATTTTATAGGAGGAGACTCCATGAAATGAGGGAGAGGGAGCTTATCCTGAGGGCAAGCAGCACAAAAGACGGAACTACCATGCTAGAGGGGGAAGGATGACCCAAACTGTCCCAACAACCAGGTCTAGAGACATCCAGAAGGCTGATTGTTGGAACAAATTCTCCCAATCTGGATCGTCGCTAGTGGATAACTAAGCTTTAGCGCCGACATCTCTAGGAAGCAAATATTCAGTCAAACCATCGCTAAATATAGCAAATAGCCTCGCGCCGGGGCATGAAATCCAACCGTCGTGGGAAACAAATGTACTCCTGCAACGGGGGCGCGACTGGACCATTTATGATAGGGGTCCGTCATGTATATTAAGTGTATTCTCATGACGAGGCAGAAAACTTAGGAAAGTGGGTGAATTGGCAACATAAGAGAGCATTTGTTCAATATGAGCATGTTTTATTGGACACATGACACAGTAGAAGGATTGGGGTGAAGGCAGTGACAAATTATAGTGTAACGCTATTGATTCGCCATCCTTAGCTAAATTGGAGACCATTGCAGCACAAGTCTCCCCATTCATTTGTTCCAATAGAACATTCGCATCTAATCCCAAATCTAGGATGACTTGATCCATTTCGTATTCTCTGATCTGCGCGGTGAGTCTCATTTCATGTCCTGTCCTCGTCTTATGCTTTCTGATCTTTTGGACTACTCCCGGTTCACCTGGCGTGGTCCCAACACATCTATTGCTGAGCTCCTGTAACCCTTTCACAACCTTACTATCACGCAATAACTTCATATAGGTTTCCAAGAAAGTTGTGAGCATGGATGGGTCCATCTCCGGCTCAGGTTTATCTTTGCTTCCTGAAGTGGAGGCCTCAACGAAGCTCTTCTTAGCTTCCATGAAGGTTTCCCGAGCGTGCTCCAAATCAAACTTGGCTTCTTTCGTTGGGGTTTTGTGAACCCATGCACTGTCTTCTGGTTGTTTCCCCTTGTCATCTCCCGCTGTGATTCCACTTCAGAGCACTATATTTATGTTCATATCTTCCTCGTGCAGCTCAGATCTCATCATTTGTAGCTTCTGAGTCGGGGGAGGCGGTAGCGCTCCTTTGTCACGTATCCTAGCTATCAACGTAGGACAGTCCTCTATCTCATGATCAAACAACGTGCAATACTTGCACGATGGGAACGTTAGGTTAGTGCAATCGCAGGCATAGTTTCCTGGCCCTCCGCAATTGTAGCAAATCAACTGTCTATGACCTCTACCAGGTCCTCCTCTACCTCAGCCTAGTCTGCGCTATTGAAATCCTATCCCACCATCCCTACATTCTGGTCAAGGGGCTGCGTTTCAGCCTGAACCCTGTACGCGGGTGTTCTATCCATCATCAATTCGTAGCTTCTACAAGTACGCTCATCATTTCCCACCGACCTATAAAAGTTGTAGAATAATTGTTGCAGAGTTTGCGTATACTTCTGTAACAAGTGACAATTTTCTGTGGCATGATTTCCAGCTACCTAACAGATAGTGCACCACAACGTAGGCACCGCGCTAGGTCTTGTTTGAGCTTCCGACCTTAAAGGCATCGATCCTCCTCCTGCAAGGTAATTTTTAAAGACAGGACAATGATCCTTGTCATGACCTTGACTCTTGCATTTCACGCACCACACTTCTTCACGTACTTCTGGCTAAACCGTCCTATCCTGCTTCAAGCTCTGCATCTCAAGGCACATATTCTTCAGCTACACGTGGATCTGCTAAACTCCTAGAATCGAATCCTACATCAGGGTCTCATGAAGCCTCATGGAAATCTCCAAAGCCTCTGCCTGAGTTGTTATCTTCTGCTGAGATAGCGCACTCCTTAAGTGTGGTAGTAGCGAAGCTACAAACCACTCGCGGTGATGTCCCAAGGCATCTCACCTCATACATTTTAGCCTTTGATCTAGTTGCCAAGGCATCTCAACTGGTAGCATCGTGATCTCTTTGAATCCCACAATCGACTACGCTTTATATTTAGGCCTACTAAATTCTCTATTTAGCGCTATTTGGATATCCGCGAATATCACATTCGGGTTATCGTTGGAGTACTTAATATACCAGGTTAGCACACGATCCTGCAGAGCACTAACCAGTGTCACTTTATTTATATGGTCATCTGTAACACCTTGCGCTTCCCATACAACCCTTAAAACGAACCAGAATTGGTTCGGATCCTGATTTCCCAGACCTTTGAACACAGGAAACTTCACTATGTTTCCCATATTAAATCATGGTGGTGGTGGAGTTGGTATGGGTGAAGATGGAGGTGATGGTGGTGAAGCCAGTGGTGGTGTGGGTGAAGGTGGGATTCGTGGAATTCTTTGTCTTAATAGATGAATATCAGCCTCTGATCTAGTTCCTCTAATCACTTCGCAGAGAGACCTTTGTGAGCTCTTCCCCGTGCCCTCGTGGAGGTGAAATCAAGGGGCTATATTCTGGACCCTTATTTACTTCATTCCTGTAAACCTTTCTGCTTCACGTAGCCCCAAACATCAAGGTAACTGCATAACCTGCATTTCGCACAACAAAATTTTAATCCAAGTATTCAAATATTTTATGTACTTACCTTGCGGTCCTTTGAGAAAGTGCCACTCTGCCTTGCTATAGCTGATTGAGGTGTCGACCGCGAACTCAATAAAAAATCCTCCTATAATTGGATCGAGTCAACGATCAACAATGTGTGCGATCTTATCCTCTAATGCTTCCAACCTTCGCACCAGCTCAAGCATCCACACAATAGGACCGTCAAGCTTCCACCTTTCTTGGCTATCTACTAGCTTCGTAATCCACTCGTATAGCTCAGTAGGGAAGGACATGAAAAAGATTTTATGGATCTCCGTATATAAGTAGCTGTCTAGTCACTATTCTTTTGACAGTCACGGGTTTCCGTTCTCCTGCGTCGCGAACTTGTGAATTCTTCTATCCAACTAGCCTTCAATTTCTTTCTTAGTTGGATTCCAGTGATACGACATCACACATCTCTTATGCAGATTCCGGTCCTAGAAATAGAACCATTTTTTGGCTTATGGGGGCCTGACCCAAGTTCAACATTAGTTAGCCAAACAAATCCCTACACTACTGGGCCTTTCGGCATTAGCTCGTGGAGTGCAGACTGAGATCTCACCCGAAGCAATATTGGGGGGATGCTAGAACCAAGTTTCCACACCCTTGAGATGGATGTGATGTCGGTTTATTCTAACTATACCTGCCTTCACACAGGTTGCTTATCCCTCTTCTCTACCCTTGAGTACCTTCGTGAACTGTTATGATTGGCTTCCGCGTAGCCCTAACCAAGGGTTGAAGTCCTTTCGCGTTGCTAAGGCAGCAAACTTTGATATCTCCTAAACTACGCTAAGTATCTTATCTTATTAACAAATCTTAGTTAGCTTCACATAAACAGATTTTCTTACTTGCGTTTACTTAAACAATACAATTATACACATTCACGCATCATATAAGCATCAGAAGTGAAATTCATACCCGATATAATAGATGCATAAACAGGAAATAAATATGGAGAAATGATAGGAAACTTCTCTTTATTAATACTTCCAAATGATTACAGACTCAACTCGCCCTGTGCACTCAGCTGTGGACTACTAGGCCTCTACGCACTCAGTTGCAAGGGTCCGCACACTCAGCTGTGGACTAGTAGGCCTCTGTGCACTCAGCTGCAGAGCCTCTACCTACGCTACGACCCAAAACTTAGATTTAGTAACACTTCAGAGCTATCTCGCATACATCTTCATTACTTAGACATTGTGGCTTTTTTAATTGATTTCTCTCTACTTAAAGATTAGCTCTCTTTATACAATCCCATGGTCTGTGGACCATGGGTAGATCTTTTACAGCTGACATTACATTATCAAAATAAGGGTGGACAACCCTATGACTCTTTAACATCTACGCGTTCCACTCCCACAAATGCAAAGTCTTTACATTGGAATTACAAAATTGGACCAAAATTTGGGCTCTAAGCCCCAAAACTGCCCTTGGGGGATCTCGCACCCAACACCCTCCTATTATACAATTGAGCCAATGATCGACAATGCATGTGATCTTATCTTTAGAGGCTTCTAATCTCCACACCAACTCTAGGGTCTAGACTATTGGACTGTCAAGCCTCCAGCTTCCTTGGCCGTCTGCCAATTTCGCGATCCACTTGTACAACTCGACCGGAAAGGAATAGAAGAAGATATTGTATGTCTCTGTGTATAGGTATCTGTCCAACCATTATTCTTTCATCAATCATAGATTCTTGTTCTCTTGTGCCACGAATTCATGGATCTTTCTATCAAACCAATATACTCTCTCTTTCTTAGTTGGATTCCAGTGATGCATCATCACATCTCTTTATGTAGATCTCAGTCCTAGAAACATAACCATTTGTTGGCTTGATGGGTCCTGACCCAGGTTCAACATTAATTAGCCAAGTGGATCCCTACACTACTGGCCCTTTTGGCATCAATCAACAGAACACGGATTGAAGTCTCACCCGAAGCAATATAGGGGGATGCAAGAACCAAGTTTCTGCACACTGAGATGGTAGTGATGTCATTTTATACCCTAACCCTTCCTTCACGCAGACTGATAAGCCCTTTAGGGCTTCTCGATGTACTTCTCTTATTCGGCTTCAAGACCTTCGTGAAGGTCTGTAATTGTCCTTCGAATACCCTAAATAAGCAATTTAGACACTTACATGCCTCTGTGACTACTCTTACCACTGTATTTAACCAAATTAGCTTAAGTGGTGGATAACTTCAACAAGCATTATGATTATCTTCATGTAAACAAATATTCTTACTTGCGTTCATATAACAAGGTAAAACACAGATATTCGTGCATCAATACAACATTAAATCATAAACCTAGTATTCAACATAACATAATCGCATACATTCATAACAAAAGTAAAATAGCTCATACACAGGTATTTCCAGAATAATTCTCTTTATTGATGTTCAGATGTCCTTTATAGACTCTGACTACCCTGCACACATAGCTATAGGGGTCCGCGCACTCAGTTGTGGACTTCTACACTAGGCCTCTGCGCACTCAGCTGCAGAGCCTCTTTCCTACGCTAAGACTCTTCGTTCTTAGCTCTCACAAACCCATTACATTCATCAACATCAGCTATCAACTAAGACTCCCTTAGACTCTTCTAAGAATTCACTTTTTATACAATCCCATGGTTCGTGGACCAAGGGTGGATATCATAAAGCCGACACAAATTACATAAACTAAGGGTGGATACCCTTGATGACTCTTTACATCTTCGCGCTTTGCAACCACAAAATGCAGAGAATTTACATTCTTTATACAAAACTTGGGCCGTTAGCCCCAAAACTTGGGCTTTTAGCTGCACGAAATTTTCTTTTTCCATTGTCGTTTCTTTCGCAAAAGCCTTCTATGCTTCCTTCTTCTTCTTTCTTACTGCTGCTTTCATAGTTATGGTTTTATCTGCTTCTCCTTTGACAACCTTAATGGTACCTCCGCCTATATAAGATGGTGTGAGCCAGTCGCTCGACCATTTACTGACGACCCCCATAATGCCATCTTCGGCAACCAAGTATGGAAACTTATGCCATATGCCTATGGCATCTTTCTTTACCTAGATACACAAATTATGAAAATCTACCTTGAAATCAACAACATTCGCATACTAGGCATGCAAGATTGGTGATAACCTTGGCCATTGGTTAATCACCATCTGTCAACTCCGATTCAAACAGAACCCAAAATATCTTCGTCTCCATTAAGTTCTCAGTGTCCTTTTTCACCCACAATGAGGCGAATTTGGTGGCCTCGCATAAGTCTAGATCATGCTGCGGGAACTGGCTTTCCTCTAGCATCCTCCATGCCACCAGCGCGATCAACAAAACTAACCATGCATAGTGGAACACCTTGCAATTGACCTGGGCTTCATGACAATCTTCCAAAAATTCATGGCATAAATACTTAGCCCATTTATACTTGACTCCTTTAGCGCATTGTGTAGCTAGATATACTACTGGTGCCAACACTTTATCAATGTGACACTTCCTCATGATCTTTTCAGCCAGTATTTGTGCAGCGAATTGCACCGCGCCATCTGATATGGAACTAATTACATAGTCACATGACTTCATCACTAGCTTGAAGTCACTCTTCATCTGATCGACCATATTCTTCTCCTGCGATTTTCCTATGAAAGCATTCGCAGGGTCTACTCCTTGATACGGCAAGAGTGTTATCTGGTGGATTAACATATCAGTGATTGGGATGGGCCCTCCCAACCAAAGGCACCCATCATGAACCAACATCAATAATTGATGCACACAAATTGTGTTAATGGCGTTGTGGTTGAAATATGACACCCACATCATATTGAGTAGCCCCATGCACTCAACTCTGTGTGGTGTAGGTAAATTCTCAGTGCGGACACAAACAATTCCTCTAGCTCAAGAGAGCGAGCCTAGCCACAAACAAACAATCTATGGAAAATCTCCTTAATCTAGAATCAAATAATAGGGCCTACCTCTTAGAATGTTATTTCGCTTGGTGATGATCTTGCTTCCTTACGCTAACTATCTTTCATTTCCTTCCTTCGAATACCTAAAACAAGCAAACAAACAACAACAACAAACATGATAGCATACAATATTATGTTTAGCCTACTTAACAGGTGAAGGAACAATAAACCATAAAGATGTAAGATAACACTTCATGTAGGAAATAAATCAGTAGTTGTATTCATATAAATTCAGAAAGAGATTACAACCAATGCCTTGATGTTGCTGGTCTCCTTCGACGTATCCGGGTTTCGACACTTCTGCTAGCATCTCATAGATAGCCCTAACAATGGAAGTTTGAAGGCCTCTTCCCTTTAGTCTCAAACCAAACCAAACACACTATTCTCCCTTAAACATACTCTAGAAAGCTACAAGCGATAGATGTCTTGCTGATCATTCAAACTCACTCCAAAACTAGTTTAGCTTGGGAAAAGAGAGGTTTATATAGCTTAGTTAGAGGGGAGATGGTTCCTCTCATCATGGGAGAAGGTCTTATCTCTTGGGTTTATTCCATCCTAATAGGGGAAAGGAGCCCAAACTGAGTACTTCAACTCCATCCAGCCCAACCATCTACCAGACTTCTGTTACGAAGCTTCTAGACCTGGAAGCTTTGACTCCATATTTAAAAAACTTGCCAAAATAGGATCGACATGATTGGAAAATGGCTCAGTCGCTCCATATGGTGCTAGTTCTAGTTTTAATCTCTGCAAACCGGTGCGAGGAAGAAATTGGTCAGTAGCACCGGTCTTGTATACTGGGGTAAAAGGAAGATTCTTGGGAAATGGTGCAAAGGGGAATTATTTTTCTCATGAAGAGGGACATACTAGGAGTTTCTTCATGATGGGAAAGCATGTAGGGTTCACTGTAGAGGTCCTCTAGGACCGTGGATGGGGAGTACAGGGACAGTGACAAAATGTTTTGTAACGTACGTCCCCTAAAGCATGAAGGCCACACTAGAGTGAGGGGTGAAATTCTTTACAAGTGGATGCGGGGAGCAAGAGTCCATCGTCAGAAAACCTACAAGCAAGCATAGATACATATACATCACTGACAGCTTTGACAAATGATACATGAATCGTGGTATGGATGTAACCATCCATCTGAAAGAGACATGTATATTAACATGATCATGTCACATCGCCTCACAACCTAGACTGGTGTAATTTGAGCCTAGGGTCTTGCGCTCCAAACGACCCGATCAAAGTACAAATCCTAACATGTGAATGAATGTGTTGAAGTTGAACATGCTAGAAAGTCGCTTGATTACCGGTCAATGATGTGAACCATTAACAAGCACGAGAGAAACCACCAATAATGACAATGGCTCTCAAGGTACTAGCAGCACAGTTCATGGAATGTGAATAAAGGAACTGAAGTCGAACACCCGTGAAATCACCCGATTGAAATTCAATGATGTGAACTTGTCATCGAGTGCGAAGAACTTGCCATTAGGGCATGCAAGCTCTAAGGTACTGGAAGGGAGTCTCTCAGCCAGCTTCCTGGATAATGAGTTGAAGTCGACAGGAAGTGACTGTGTCGAAGGAGGGCCATGATGTATCCCACATCATCGACACAAGACAAAGGGATGCAAATGATTTCAGATGATACAGAGAATCAAGAGTAAGTGTAACTACAGAAGGACTAACTCTTGAACATATCGGCGACATGACTCTAGAGTTTGGCAGCTTTTGGATCCATAGGATCGGTAGTCATGATGACGTGGCATAGATCAAATGGAAGGAAAAAATGAACGGGCCAACCCAAGAAGGTCAATGATGAAAAGGAGGATATCCCAACCCGACACAAAGCAGAAAGTGTCATGTTCAAGAGTGTGTTGTCGACACAAATGATAGGATTTCCAATTTTCCCCCACCATTTCTGGCGGTTACCCCAATTATTTTTTATCGCAAGCTTGAAGGGGATAACATATGCTTGCACTGTAAGTTCATCCTTTGGACGAATCTGACCTAGTAAGTTTAATGAGCCCTGGGAAGGAGAATCTCATGTCCTTCATGATGATGAATCCAATGTCGTTTAAAATTTTAATGATTCTGACAAAGGTGTAACTCGATATCTTTTTCATGTTTAGAGAATTTGAAAAAGACATGGAAAAGAAAACTCCACATGGTCCCTTTTCATACATTTGTGTCTCTCGAGCCCGAAAAGGTAGGAAACGATACTTGAGAGAACCGCTTGACTATTTCAGTACCTTTTTCATATAAAGCTTATCCCAACCCGAAAAAGGGGTAAATGTATACTAGGTAAACGATGTTTCACAGCCTTTAACGAGTTCAAAAGAATAAGAGCTTGGCAATCTTTTTGAGTTTAAAGAGTCGGAAAAGAGCTTGAAAGTGGACCCCCCCATTTTTATTCTCTTTTACGAGTCAAAAAAGGGAAAAATACTCAGTGATCTCTTCATTTGAGTTTTATGAGTCCAGAAAAGAGCTTAACGGTGACTCCAATACCACCATCAACAATCTGTCACCTGTTGCTGCACAAAAGGTAAATGCATTATCCAGTTTTTGAGGCAAAAATAGGTCAAAAATACTTTAAAAACCCTAATATTTCATGAAAAATGAATAAAAGGAGGAAAAAGTAATTATTTTTTACCATTTTACCATTTTACCTTTGTGTGAAGAACTTTTCACTCATTTGTGCCCTAGATTTTTAGGAGCAGATTGCGGGAGATCCGGGAGGCCATTCGACGATCCGTCAGTTGTAGGTAAGAGCCAAGACCTTTAGCTCCATTTTCATGCTTTTTTTTACCTATTTTTAACCATTTGTTGGATTTATTGAGAGGGTTTTAGCAAAAAAAATTGCCCTCGGTCGACGCAATTTCCGAGCATGGAATTGCGCTGATCATGGGTTATGAAAACTATGAAGTGCACCATTGACACTATTGTTTTTTGTAACATATTGATTCAGCAAACTATAGTTATGTATTCTTCAATGAAATGGGAAAACGAATCTTTCACAAACACTTCAATGAAAAATTTCCAATACAATCAACCTCAAGCAAATGCAAAGCACAGAAGAGAATTCCTTCCAAACAAATGATGCAAAGACTCAACCAAAAAAAGGATGAGAAATGTGATCTATGCCTGAAAAGAGACACTCAATCAACAAATGAAACTTTTCAAACTTGTTAAATTTAAATCAAAGCAATAAAAGGACTAACAAACGAAATGCAAGGAGCAACTTGACTATTGACTTGAATTGCTGAGCACACAAACAGGTGAATGGATGATGACCTAGACGCCCTAGGGTTACAAACCATCCAAGAACTCAAGAAACCAAGTGAAGAAAATGCAAACCAAACAAGCATATAAACCAAGCTAAAAGAGCTTTCCATCTAGGGAGAACACAGTCAAAACAAGCTAAGAGACAGAAATCAGAAGGGCAAGACACATTGGTTATGATCAAGGGGAAACCCTGATCTTCACCTATGGGAATCGGCACAACTGCCTAACTAACAACAAGCGCTAGAAGGGGGTCAGCATGACTGTTTTTGAGAAACTCGCGCTGATCGGTGTGACTATTAGAAAAATAAATGCACTGACCGAAGATTCAAGGAAAAAAATAAAAATTTTCAAAGGCTAAAACTAGACTTGCCACTGTAAATTTCAGGCTCAGAGTAGTAAACCAGGCAAAGCAGAGAACACTAAAGGGAAATGGTGATACTATAAAAGTTCTCACAAAACCATAAAATGACAATCGATCAAATAGAAGGATTGGCTCCCACTGTGGTCGCCAATTTGTGGTGCAAGCAAATTCTCAGCGTGGAAACAAACAATTCCTCTAGCCCGAAAGAGAGGGTCTAGCCACAAACAAATAATATATGGAAAATCTCCTTAAGCTAGAATCAAATAAGAGGGCCTACCTCTTAGAACGCTATTCCGCTTGGTGATGATCTTGCTTCCTTACTCCAACTATCTTTCATTTCCTTCCTTCAAATACCTGAAACAAGCAAACAAACAACAACAACAAACATGATAGCATACAATATTGTATTCAACCTACTTAACAGGTCAAGGAACATTAATCCATAAAGATGTAAGATAACACTTCATGTAGGAAATCAATCAATAGTTGTATTCATATAAATTCAGAAAGAGATTACAACCAATGCCTTGACGTTGTTGGTCTCCTCTGACATATCCAAGTTCCCACACTTCTGCTAGCATCTCATGGATAGCCCCAACAATGGAAGTTTTAAGGCCTCTTCCCTTTAGTCTCAAACCAAACCAAACACACTATTCTCCCTCAAACATACACTAGAAAGCTATAAGCTATAGATGTCTTGTTGCTCATTTAATCTCACTCCAAAACTAGTTAATCTTGGGAAAAGAGTGGTTTATATAGCTTGGATAAAGGGGAGATGGTTCCTCTCATCATAGGAGAAGGTCTTATCTCTTGGGTTTGTTCCATCCTAATATGGGAAACAAGCTCAAACTGATTTCTTCAGCTCCATCCAACCCAACCATCTACCACACTTCCGTTATGAAGCTTCTAGACCTGGAAGTTTCGACTCCATATTTAAAAAACTTGCCAATATAGGATCAACGTGACTGGAAAAGGGCTCAGTCGCTCTATACGGTGCTAGTTCTAATTTTAATCTCTGCAAATTGGCGCGAGGAGGAAACTGGTCAGTAGCATCGATCTTGTAAACTAGGGTAAAAGGAAGGTTCTTGGGAAACGATGCAAAGGGGAATTATTTTGCTCATGAAGAGAGACATACTAGGAGTTTCTTCATGATGGGAATGTATGTTGGATTCACTGTATAGGTCCTCCAAGATCATGGATAGGGAGTACAGGGACAGTGACAAAATGTTGTGTAACACTCTGGCCACCCACTTCATTGGTTCGAGCCATGTAACATCAAACTCCTTGTAGTATACCTTCTTCAGGTACTTGCTCGGTTCCAGCTACAGGAACTTTGTGTGATCCCCCAGGTCCTAGTCCTCCATATTTAAGTACGGTATTCAGGCCAGCAGATTTCCCTCAAAAGGTACATTCTTCGGCAACAATGGTGTGGAGACCATGAATTTCACTGAATTTGGGTCTTTAGTAACCTTGGCGGTGAATTTCCTCGGTGGTATATAAGGCGATAGCTGAGTAATTGGCACGACTTCATCTGCATCAATTTCTTCAATCCCCATGGTGAGCTCTTCATTGTTTGAGTCCATGGGTTCCATCGGCTACTCGGTTCTATCCATCTTCCATTTTTTTATAACCTTTGTTAGATTCTTGCGCGGTGATTTCCACGCTGACGCTTGTTGGGGCTTCTTCTGCTTCTTTTCTCCGGCTGCGGAAGCAGATGGTTTAGGTCTCAGCGACCTAGGCATTGTGGTAGGAAAATTTATAGGCATAGGTTGGGCCGACTCAGGTTGGGTTGCAATCATTCTCTCCAGGAATATTTCGTGTTAGAAATCAGTTAAATTCCTGAATCCTTACTGTGAAATCTTCTCTTGAATTAGTTTCGAATCTTCTACATACATACAAAAAATATCTTGGTGCAAACTAAAGCGCAAAAGCTGAAGGAAATTTCTCAAGAAGGAATGTGTTCAAGTGTCGAGCGGGATGTTGTCTTTATAGCCTAATTTGAATTTAAATCCATTCATTCCCTCCAAATCCTTGTCATTAATGCGCTTTTGGCGGCAGATTTCCAAAGATATGCTCCTTAAATGCTCTCCCCCCGCTCCCTTTAACGGAAAAATCGCCATCCAATCATCTACAGTGCTTCCAATGGTCACTTTTTGGCCAGGCTATGCGGGACCCACTAGTCTAGTGCAACTCCTTCATCGCAGCTTTCCTTGGTGCCTTCCCTCGATTCGTCGCACAACCCATTCACTTCACCAAAATCTCCTTTTGGCAGCGTAGTTTATAGTCCCGCACTTCCTTGCAACTTCCATGAGAACTAAGATTATCTCACATCCATATAGTCATTGCGCAGGGGTGGGATCACCCCTATACAATTTTAACTAGCTCCCATTGACCTTTCCTGGAAACAATTCTCCATTCAGCTTCATGAGCTGAACTGCACCTCCATCCATAATCTCTTTGACGATATATGGCCCCAACCAATGCATCTGGAACTTTCCTGGGAATTTCGTGAACTTACTATCATACAAAAATATTAAATCTCCACTCTTAAAGGTGTGTTGCTTAATGTGGTGATCATGCCATGGCTTTTTGCGATCCTTCTGCACCTGCTGATGAAAACCGACAAAGAAGTAATCTTCTTTCAACTCAACTATCTACGCAAGGCATTCTTACATGGTATCCTGATCGGGCATCTCTATTACTACAACAATCCACAAACTTGGCACTATGTACTCCATCGGCATCACAACTTCTTGTCCATAAACCAATCTAAATAGTGTCTGTCCAGTCAACTTTTTATAGGTAGTTCTATACGCCCATAGAATAACTGGTATGCACACATCCCAATCATTCTGATTTTCATTACAAATATTTGTTAAAGCATTCTCCAGGATTTTGTTAAAGGCTTCCATTATTTCGTTCGCTTGAGGATGATACAACGTACTTTTTTGATGATACATCTGGAACTCTTCAAGCAAGGCAGCAATGGTTTCATTCAAGAAGTGCGAACCCCTATTGCTCATCAAAATTTTAGGGCAACCAAACCGAGACAAAATGTATTAAAAAATGAACTTCACAGTTGTGGCCACGCTACAATCCTTCATAGGTTGCGCCTCAACCCATCTGTGCAAGTATTTGATCATTGTAATGATGTATCTTGCTCTTGTCTTCTTTCCTATTGGATGAATTGGCCCCATGAAGTCTATTGCCCACTTATCGAATGCCTATAATGACACTTGTGGGTTCAACAGAAATTCATCCCTTCGCAATGGCCTCCTCATTCTTTGATAGACATCACATGCCCTACAATAATCCTTGGAATCCTATTGCGCAGTCAGCCACCATAGTCCTACTTGTAGGATCTTCTGTGCAGCTACTCTTCCCGCATAATGTCTTCCCGCACCTCCTCCATGCCCTTCAACAAGGAAAATTTGCCTTTCATAATATGGGACATACCCATTCAACACTTCATCCAATCCCATTTTATATAAGTGCCCTACAATAACAGAAAAATCTACAGCCCTGACCACCAATTCTTTCTTCTGCTGCATTTTATACCCTTTCAGAGTTGTACCCATAGACAATAACTGGATTATGTCTGCAAAGTGTTCATTTGCTACGTGAATAGAAAAGAGATGTGCATCAGGCAATCCTTCATCCATATTTGTAGGCTCATCACCATTCTCAATCCGCGAGAGGTGATCTGGTCTAGCATTTAATCACCCTGGCTTCACAACTACTTCAAAGTCATATTCTTGAAAGAGCAGCAACCATCTACAAATCCCCCCCCCCAACACAGGCTTGTTGACTAGGTACTTCAAAGTGGAATGGTCTGTGTACATTTTGAAGTGCACACCCAACAAATAGTGCCTGAACTTTTGGAGTGCATACACCATTGCCAATCCTTCGCGCTCCGTAGTTGAATAATTCTTTTCTGCCTTCGACAACTTCCTACTTGCAAATGCTATCAGGTGGTCAATATCACTTGTGCTTGGTTGGGTTAGCACAACTCCTAATGCTATGTAGGATGCATCTACATGTACGTGGAATTCCTTCTTCCAATCAGGGAACACTAGAATAGGCGTTGTGACCATTTTTTCCTTTAATACATCCAAACTCTTCTGGCAATCATCATCCCAACAAAATGTCACATCCTTCTTCAGTAATCTCTCCATGGGCGTAGTGATCTACACATATGCTTTTATGAACTTCCTATAGTATCCTATATGGCCCATGTCGCACACAACTATTTGACATTCATCGGAGGCTCCAAATTGATAATCACTGCAATTTTGGCAAGTTCTACCATTAACCCCTGCTTAGAGACAACATGGCCCAAGAGTATCCCATATGGCACACAAAATATGTACTTTTTCAGAGTAAGGGATATCTAATACTTTTGACAAGTATCCAGCATGAGGAAAATATTGGAAACATGCTTTTTTACTAACCTAAACATTGTCTAATCATCAAAGTAAACCTCCAAAAACTTATGAATAAATTCTTTGAAAGTCACGACTACCACCCTAGAAAAGATTGTAGGGGCATTCTTAAGTCCAAAGGGAATAAATGTATACTAAAAATAACCCCATTCAGTAGCAAAGGTAGTCTTACTCCGATCCTCTAGCGCGATCTTGATCCGATGATACCTTGAGAACCCATCGGTAAATGAATAGGCTTCCTGACCTCCAACATTCTCCAATACTTCATCTGTGAATGGTGTAGGAAATGGATGGACACAAGTGTCATTCAACTTAAATCTACGCAAATCCAAATTTCACCCTTCATCTTATTTTCCTGAACCACCATAGGATTAACCCAGTCTGATTCCTCGATAGGCTCAATAATCCTGGATGCAAGCATATTATCCAATTCTTTGCGCAATTTTTCCTTGTACTTAGGATTCAACTGATATGGGTGACTCTTCACTCGCTTTGCATCTAGCTTCAGAGTGATCTTCATGGCAGCTAGGTCACCTACTATTCCCTTTAGATCAGAGAACTTTGTAGGAAAAAAGTCTTGATACTCTCGTAATAACTCCGCGACTTTGTCCACTGTGTTCTCATCCCAATAATCACTTATATTTGTGAACTTTGGCTGCGCTTCCCACCCAATATTCACCTGCTTAGTTTTTAGTGGCTTTGAGATGTTAGGGACTTTCACTTTAGGCCCCGCGACTTCATGTTGTCCTTCGGAATCAGGAATATTGATGTTCCTAGGATCTTCCTCACCTTCTTCTGTGGTCACATTGTAGCATTCCATAGCATGCCATAACTGCGTACTCCAATCTGGTTGAACCCATTTAATAGGTTCTTTAGGCATTTTGAATATTGCAGCTTTGATCTCCTATAACGCTTCATCAATACACTCAAATCTATCAAAACTAAAGTTTAACAAAAAACTTTCCTTCAGAACATCCAACTCTGTGGTTTTGTGTCAGAAATCTGTCTGTAGATACCAATTCATTAGGATAGTATCCAAAGTATGACAGAAAATGTGAACCCATTTTGGTTGTGGTTCTTTTCCCATGCTTTTGTCCATCGAGCTATATGCTTGCGCAAATCATCTTTTCCTATATATTTCTCTGCAATGTGGGTATTGACATACCCAAACCGCAGCTTCATCATCCATTGATATTCCTTGCAGTCTGCAAAGATGTTCTTATGGGTACCCCACCATTTGGTAGGCATATCTCTCAACGTGATGTCTAACGTCTAGAACTGATGTTCCTCTGGTACATCCCTTTCAAATTTATCCATAAATAAATTGACATCTTCTAAACCATCATAATACGGTAAGTTATGTACCTTAGTGGATATACATCAAAGTGACTTAGTGAACCTGTTGCATCATAATGACGATACCTCATGCAGTCTATTCTGCCAATGCTCAAGCTCCTCCTATGAATCTGAGTTGTAGGAGTTGTCCTTCTCCCAAATAATTCACCCATTTGCCATAGGGTTGATCCAATCCTCATCCCGCGCAATAAGCTTATAGATTTTCTCAATACCGTCCTCCTCATAATCATCTCGAACTAGTTTACTATATCGCACACCCTCTGCCGGATCCAATGGAACAATAACCCTTAGTTCCTTCTTCTCAAATGCCATGCTACACTTCTTGAGGTGGATGATTGTGTTCATATCAAATTCCCAATCAATTCCAAGCAGCATTGGGTATGGATTACTATTGTCCACTATTTCAATCACTTCAAAATTTGCTATGGCACGCGCCCCTTCCATATCCACAGTTACTCCATGTAGGTGCCCCATAGGAATAATCTTTTGCTGATTCACCAATCGTAGTTGGATTAGTGACCATTGTAGCACTAGTTTTCCCATTCTTTCCTAGGTTTGTTTTGGCAAAACATTTGCATTAGATCCCAAATCAAGGATTACCTGGTCCATTTCGAACTCTCCGATTTGGACGTTCAATCTCATCTCGCGACCAATCCTTTTCTTACCTTTGTCTACTTTGTGTATTGTGCGTTGTTCAGGAAATGACTTACCATGGCCAGTGCAGTTATCTATCAACCCTTGTAGCCCCTCTACTACTTTTTGGTCTCTTAGGAGCTTCATGCAGGTCTGTAAGAAAGATGTTAATAATGAAGGATCTATTTCCTACGCAGTACTGACTCCTTCAAGCTTCTTTGTGCACATACTCTAAGCCCTTGATGTAGAAGCCCCAGCGTCCACAAAGCTCCTCTTCACCTCCATAAATGTTTCCTTTTATTTATTCAAATCGAATCCAGTCTCCTTGTCAATAACCTTGCGTACCCATACATTTTCCTCTGGTTGTTTCCCTTTATCCTCCCTGGTGGCTATACCTCTCCATGTAACAATATTAACATTGGGTCCCTCTTGGCACGGTTCTAATCTCAACATATGAATGTTATGCGTAGGTTGTTGGTTCTGGGTCTTCTTTTCTTGCATATTCGTGATGAGCATGGGACAATCTTCTATGGTATGATCAATTTGTCAACAATATTAATAAGAGGGGTGCATTGGATTTTGACAATCTCGTGAAAAGTGACCTAGTTCTCCACAATTGTAGAAAATGATCTGTCCTCGACCTCTTCTAGCTCCTCCCCCATGTCCTCTTCCTCATCCCTAGAATCCTTCAAGCACTACAATTGTGCATTGATCCTATTGAGGACGTGCCTCCATCTGTACTCTATATGTTCATGTCTTGTCCATGATTAATTCATAACTTTGGAAATTGCGCTCATCATGACCTACAAACTTACAGAAATTGCAAAATAATTGCTGGGGAATCTGGTACCACGCTTGTATTCGTCCCAATGGTATTTTCTGGCTTCATGGGGATAGGACCTCCCCCAACTAGATAGTTTTGATACACCAGGAAATGATCCTTGTCATGACCATGGCCTTTGAATTTTAAACACCATGCTTCCATGCAGGTCTCATTTTGGACTTGTTTTCCCTTTATGAAGCTCTGCAACTCCATATGCAGGCTAGCCAATTGTGACTGAATCTGTTGTACTACTAGATTTGTATCGTGAATAGGTGAAGCTTCCAACTTCATAGCAATCTCTAGTGCCTCAACCTGTGTTCCAATCTTCTGTTGTGATAGTGGCAATCTCAAATGGGGTAATAACGAAGAAATATACCAATCATTGTGTTTTTCATCCGTGATTTTCATATTAACATGTTGTAGCAAACATTTCAACCTTTGATTGAAATCCTATGCAGACTCATTTACCTTATGCTTAATTCTCTTAACCTTAGTTACAGACTGAGCTTGAGACTTAGGCTTTCTAAATTCATTATGGAGTGCATCCTTCGTATCTTTCAACGTTGCAGCTAGATGAGTTGTACAATACTTAATAGACCAGCTCAACAATCTATCTTTCAATGTTGTGACTAGTTGCGCTTTCTTCAGGTCATCATCATTATCTTTCAACATTGCAGCTAGATGAGTTGTACAATACCTAATATACCAGCTCAACTCTCTATCTTGCAATGTTGTGACCAGCTGCACTTTCTTCAGGTCATCATCCATTATTTGTTACGACTTCCACACAACATATGCTACGAACCAGAATTGTTTAGGGTCTTTTGTCCCCAGACCCTTGAATATGGGCATCTTCATATTGTTCTCCATATTGAATAGTGGAGGTGGATGTGGAGGTGTAGGTGTAGGTGTGTGAGGTGGAGGTGATGGAGGAGGTGGAGTGGATGGATGTGGTATGCCTGTGATACCCTGATTTATCATCTAAGGCACACCTTGAGGCATCTTCAAACTATTACTTTCTTCGTCACTATTAGACGCTCCCAACAAAGGATTGTACTCAGCACCTAAATCTAAATTTCTTCTGAATGGATTTCCACTTCACGTAGCTCCCGTCAAGTCTCGACTAAACATCAATTCAATGGAATAACCTATTTCTCACACAATAGCATTTTAATCCAAGTTTTCAGGGACTTTAGATACTTACCTCTTGGTCCTTTGAAAAACTAGCGTTCAGCTTCGCTATAACTAACATATGTGTCAATCACGAACTCAGTAATGAATCCACCCAAAATATTATCGATCCAATAATCGACAACCCTCGCGATCTTGTTTTTTGAACCTTCCAGGCGCCTCACTAACTACGAAGTCTACGCGATAGGGTTATCCAAATTCCATGTACCTTGGCCGTCTTCTAATTTAGCCAACCATTCGTATAACTCACATGGAAAAGAGCAGAAGAAAATTTTGTGTTCTTCTGTATACAAGTATCTATTCAACCACTCTTCCTTTGACAAATGCGGGTTGCTATTTTCTTGGGCTGAAAACTCATGCAACTTATGATCTATCCACTTTTCGATCTCCTTCTAAGTCGATATCCACTTATGGCTCATCACATATTTCTCAGATAGATCCCATTCCCGGTAACATAATCATTTGTTGGCTTGAGGGGGCTTGGACACAGGTTCAGAGTTAGTTGTGCTAACCAACAAAACCCTACATTACTGGCCCTTTCAGAAACAACCTGCATAGCACAGGCTACAGTCTCACCCAAGACAATATTGGGGGATGCTAGAACTAGGTTTTTGCATCTAAAGACTATGTGATGTGCTTATGTTACTTTTAGTGTTTTATTTCGACCTTCACGGACCTTAACCCTTAAAACCTGGAAATTACAGTAAAAAATAGATAACAGATCCAAACTCTTCACACTTGTTCTAAACATTCATAACATCAAGTAATTAAACATATCTACCCTTTTCGCACATCTATTAAGTATGTTTCATGATAAATTACAGTAAACAAAGAAAATATATAGTAAATTCAGAAGTAAATAAGAATACACAGATACACAAATAATTATCCAAAACAACCTTTATTATGCTTAGATCTTCTATTACAGACTCTTTAAACCCTGCACATATAGCTGCAAGGGCCTGCGCACTTAGTTGTAGACTTGTCAAGTTCTCCATGCACATAGCTACAGGAGCCTTCCCCTTCGCCTAAAAAAAAAAAAAAAAAAAAAAAAAAAACAAAAAACTTCTCTTACTCAGATCATTCACACATTGAGTGATTGGATATCTCTTATGACTCTTTATGACTCCTTTTTATATCATTCTCTATTACAATACCATGGTCTGCGAACCATGGGGCAGCCATAAAAAAAACTTAACTCCTAACAAACTAAGGGGCTTTGACCTTCCTAAAGCCCATTTGACTGCTATCGACCTGCACACTCTGCTACTCAAAATGTGGAGACTTTACAATAATAACAAAAATGTTTGCAAAATTTACCCCAAGGGACCCTGTCCCAATAAGTACAAAAGGTTTTTAGGTATTTGTGTGGCACTACTAGTTATGGATTGTCCCACCAAGGAAGATCAAGACTGGACGAAGTGTTGGACATACATAGCTTTGTTGATGAAGGCTAGGCTAAAGATATGGATCACAAAAGATTTACATGTAGTTGTGTTTAACCTATTTGGAGGAGAAATCAATTTGATGAGCTAGCGACATTATGTAGTGGAAATCTCAACTACATAAGATGAATACATTGCAACTACTCATGCTAGCAAGGAAGCAGTATCTACAAATATTATGTCAGAGCACAATATTCTAAGTGAAGAACACAAGTTATCATTCTAAGACAAAGAATATTGATGTTTAGTATCACTTTGTGATAGATGTGATTGAAAACAAGGTGTTATTGGTAAATGTGGACATTTTGAACAATGTTGCAGATTCATTAACAAAAATTGTGAGCATTGACAAGTTTTAATGGTGTAAGAAACAATGGGAATTACTACCATATATTGTTGATCATGTACTCTTGTGGCCCCCTATATGTAAAAGAAAGAATAAGTGGGAGAATTTAGGGTATATTTTATATTCCTTACATAACTAGCTCCATGTGTGATTCATTGTGCTAAGTTTAGCAAGGGAGTCACAGGAGGTCTTAGGGTAGATTTTTATGTCCATTTTTTATAGTTTTCAACACAAATTTTTTTCTTATAATAGTTTTGTGGCACATGTTGGTTTACCCACGGTTTATTATTTATAGTTAAATAATCACAATTTTATTCTAATTTGAGGTTAATAAATTGGAGGCTTATAGATGTTGTAGGGTATACATATTGTATTGTAACATTATAAAGAATAAACTAAAATATATTTTTGCTTTTCCCAATTTTGGTTTCCAGGGTAAAATATTTATGTTAAATGTGTGTGTGCCATTGCATCTTTTATATTTTTTATAAACATTTTTATATAAATTAATAGTACATGGTTAAAACCAACATTTCATTGCTAGATATGATACGATACATAACACAAAAGTGTCTAAAGTCCTTGTACATTGAAGCCTTGTGGAGAGGTGTTTCATGTTATAAAATACCTAACCCCTTAATGCCTAACTAAGAATATGGGGCATCCAAACTTGAATTCAAAGGCTAATTTATGAAGATGGTGTTATAGAAATTCCTCTTACTTCAATCACCTTAAAACTCATTCCTGAGGCCACCATTGTCTTATGCTCATCAAAAGCTTTCCAACAATATAAATTTCATCTTGATTTGAGCTTCGGACACAAAGTTATGCCCATTAAAAAATATGGCCTCCAAGTACCACATCAACATACATACCATTGTCACATGTTTGACACATGGTGATCCTTATCCATTTGTCATCACCTCATAGGGCCATGTACGTAGCCAAACCACATTATTTTCCACCTCAACATTGTTGTGCACTCTGATCCACATAACTCCATGATGCAACATCTCACTACGTCGTTAGACATGCCAATAGGCCACGCCATCAAAACCTTATCAAGCCCCATAAATGACGAGGGGGAAAACCAAATAGATAATATACTGACATCTCGATACTCGATAACCTAGTTTTGAGGGAAATCCATTGCCAAAACTTGTTGATGTCTCGACGTCCAAAACATGACACTTGGTATCCTAACACTCAATAGTTGACATCATGATAAGTTGACATCCAGTAACATGAGACCTTGATAGTAGGAAACCCCAATAGCCATAAGCCGATAGTTAATTACAAAACTGATGGGACTCACCTCTCTCTCTATTGACATTTTTGGATCCATCAATATTTGAGGTTTGCAATGGAGGTGACTCAATGTATCGCCTAACATCAAATTTCCTGATAGATCGATAGCTTGATATCCTATCTCTTGTCGGATGCAGAACTTTTTGTCTCTAATAGTCAATAAATCTATCAAGGTTTTTCATTACTAGGGTGTTTGCATTAGCAATTGTGTTAAGTTTTACCCGACACTCCTATAGCTTGAAACTTTGACAGTCTAATATCTCGTACTTCAAGGCTTAAGCTCTTTCAGACCAAGCTCTTAGCCACCACTCCCCCACTGGACCATATGACCTTAAGCTAGGGCTAAGGCATCCAACCCTAAATTTCCCAAACGACCCAAAAACAAGAGATCACTCAAATACCTAATTCTTTTGAAATTAAGGAAAAACATACTTATGAGGGGAGTTCCTTGTGAAAATTTCTGAATCTTAAAACAGAAATCCTATTGCAGTGACTGGTTTAACATCTCCTACTTGTTATTTCATTCAACAAGTTATTTAATTACATAAACATTGATGTAAACACTACTGCAATCTACACTGATATACATATCATAAATTGAAGCAATAATTGAGACACACACACAAGGGACACCATTATTTTTGGACAACACGTCCTTGGAAAAACCCAACCTGGGAAAATCGGTGCAGCATATAGAGAGTTTTGTATTATTAAGAAAGTAGAATCTGAGTACAACAGGTTGCCTCTCACACCGTCTAACCTTATAGAGAAATTACAGCAGCAAGAAATACATATGAGGGTTTACCTCGCTCCCCAAGTCACAACTGGTCTAATGAGGGATCTAACACCCTCTCGACAAACACTGCGTAATTCTTACGCAATCACTCTATGGGCCTGCGTCTTGCCTCTGGAGGATTGTGTCACCCCTTCTGTTGGATCGATTTGCTGAGTGAAGTTTGTCATTCATCCCTCCCAACTCAGAACCTTGCTTCCCTAGCAAAATCTTGGACTACTAATGAATAGTCTGCATTGCCACTACAAGAGCCCCTCCTGTACTGCGTCAGCTCTACGTGAGCCCCTCATAGGTTACATAGGCCTCTACACTGTCTTCCTTCTCAAGTTGCCTCTCTTCCACGTACTCTTTGGCTCATAACTTACTCTTCGATCCAAATCTCTACTTTTGCCCCTCTCACTAAAACAGATCACTGGTTCGATTCTCTCAGCAAACAATGCCCTAGAATTGATTGATCAATATGCTCACTTGGTGTATCTCCAACTGACCATCAAGCCTCCTCTTATACTTTTCCTTTTGATGAATCAATGACCAAGATTAAGTCTATAATCAATGGCTAAGATTAAATTAGACTTGATCCTTGTCTCTTAGAAGCTTCCCACCCATATTTTAATTAATACTTATTAATATTTTTATTTTCCTAAGTTTAGACTCAGGAACCCCATAAAAAATATTAATTATTTTAATCAAATACAATCCAGGTGGAATTTCACCAAACGATTTCTGGGTCTTGGAGATCTCATGTGTTCTAGCCCCTCCACAAAATTTTGGAGAGAACATCCGATGCTACCCAACATCAACACTCCCTCTTAGCAAGGAATGTGCTCTAGCAATACTTCCTAGTAGAAGTATCACACTAATCCACTGCATCGGTCCTCTGCACTGCTGATGCTTGGCCTGCTACCCCTCATCCACTGCACTGCTCCAATCTATATTGCTTCCCATGGCACTACCACTATCACTGCTACATCTTTACTGTAGCTCCCTCTCAATATGATGCATCATGTTTCCCATAGCACTACCATTGTTAACTGTTGCACTGCAACTTGGTTGTTGAGAAGTAAGCAACTGAAAAGTCAACCAAAAATCTAACATGCTGGTAATTCTGGATGCCCTATGATGCTAAAGCTACCTTTGCTACTAATCTATGTTGACCCTATGATGCTACTGCACTTCTGTTGTTCCTGCTCTGTGCCTCCTGCATTGTTGCAACACTCTATTGCACTGCTTCAGACTTTGGCAGTCTAGCTCTGCCACCATCGCTCCATCATCCCTCACACAAACTGACTCTCGTAATTCTGCTACTGTCATTAAGAGCTACCGTACCTGTATGTGATCCAAGAGTTTGGGCGCCTCAAGGATCCTGCCCTCTTGTAGTCCTCCCTAATACAACTCGATATCATCCCACCTCTTCTCTAGAGGTGCATGAGCACTCATGGTGCAATCCTCATCATCATGCTCCTTGTCATCTTTCGTTGGAGTATCCTTTGAGTCAGACTTCTCTTCCTCGCCCTTCTTCCGAGGGCACTGAGTGGCGAAATGTCATAGTTCCCCACATCTGAAGCATCTGAATTTGGATATGTCTTTCTTTTTCCTCTTTTGCTACACTTGTTGTCCCACTGATGTGAGAGATGCACCCTCCTCTTCCTCCTTCTTGGCTCTGATTCCTTTGCTGCTACTTCCCATATTGGTTAGCCATCTGATCTCTTCCTGTTGAAGAGCTGCCCACATCTCCTCCTAGCTGGGGAGAGAAGCCCTACCCAAGATGCTCTGGACAAAGGTCTCCTAGTCTTCAGTGACTACATTTAGGGTAGTTCTGACCATGAATTCAGGATTTGTTATAGACCCTACGAAATTTAGCTGGTTTTGAATCCCTTGCAACCTAAGAAGGAAGGGATCGATTTCTTCTCCCTTCTGCATCTAATACTGTCTCAACTGGTTCTCAAGAAACATCTTTCGTTGAACGGAAGTTCCATCATACAAATTGGTCAACGCCTCCCACATTTCTGTTGTTGTTTCCTTTTTAGAAATATGTGGGACCACATGATCCTTGACCCCATCCAAGATCATGCACTTCGCCTTTACTTGAGCCTCCTCATATTTCTTAAGAGAATCAACATCGACTGGAACAACAACCGTCCTTAAGGCATAATCCTTGATGCGATTTTTATCCAACACCGCCAGGATCCTGGCCTTCTAGATGACAAAGTTAGAGGGTCCATCCAATCTATCCTGATCCCTCAGTCCATTTACTCCCATCTCTGCTCAAATGAGTGTCGAACAAGTTCCCTTCTCCTTCTTTCGTTGATGCCCCAACAAAACTCAGATCTGGATTTCTTTGACGCTAGAAATACTATAAGGAACATATTCCCTCTAGACTCCCTCTGTGTCCTGATTTCCTTCACAGAAATCCTTTCGCTAAATAATGTCAAATCACCCCTTTATGATCCTTCTTTACTGCTGCTCAGCAACTTGGATCTAGATTTCTTTGGCAAGAAATTTGTTAAGGCAGTGACTCCCTCTACCTTGGTCCAGTCTCCTTAGACATTATTCTGCACCAATAATAACAACGTCCCACCAGCACCTTAGATCTGATTTTCATTGCTCCCTCTACCCTAGCAACTGAAGAATCTGAGCTCCTCAGGCTCTGCACAGTCACTGCGTGAGCTAGATCAGCTCCTCCTGGCCACTGCGTCACTCCTACCTGGTCTAGAAAGATGACCTAGCTCTGCATGGGCCTGATCTACCCCTCTCTACTTTTGCACTGGCCGAGAGAGCTGATGCAGTCACTGCGTGGGCTCCTCCCGGCTACGATGTCACCATCTCTTGGCTCAGAATGCTGATGCAGGTGCTGCTTGAGCCTCTATGTCACTTCTTCTGTAATGCATCACCCTTCCTCTTTGTTTTAGGCTCTGGAACAACACTATCAATCGGGACAGTTACCTCTTTGTAGTAGATTTGCTGGATCTCCTGGCTAATGGGTTCAGTGTCCTATGATCTGCAATCCCTCTGATACCATGTGAACATTTTTGAATTTGAAAACAAACATCCTATTGCAGTGACTGGTTTAATATCTCCTACTTGTTATTTCATTCACTTAACATCTCCTACTTGTTATTTCATTCAACAAGTTATTTAATTACATAAACATTGATGGAAACACTAGTGTAATCTACACTGATATACAGATCATAAATGGAGGCAATAATTGAGACACACACAAGGAACATTGTTAGTTTTGGACAACATGTCTCTAGAAAAACCCAACTTGGGAAAACCAGTGCGACAAATAGAGGGTTTTGTATTATTAAGAAAGTAGAATCTGAGTACAATAGGTTTCCTCTCACATCGACTAACCTTACAGAGAAATCACGACACCAAGAAATACATAAGAGGGTTTACCTCGCTCCCCAAGTCACAACTGATCTAATGAGTGATCTGACACCCTCCTGGCAAACACTACGTAGTCCCTACACAATCACTACGTGGGTCTCTATCTTACCTCTAGAGGATCGTGTCACACCTTTTGCTGGATCGATTTACCAAGTGAAGTTTGTCGTTCAGCCCTCCTAGCTCAAAACCTTGCTTCCCCAGCAAAATATCGGACTATTGACAAATACTCTGCACTACCACTGCAAGACCCCCTCCTGTACTATGCCAGCTCTGCGTGAGCCCCTCCTAGGCTGCGTAGACCTCTGCATTGTCTTCCTGGTCAATCTTCCTCTCTGCCACATACTCTTTGGCTCAGAACTTACTCTCTGATCCAAATCTTTGCTTTTGCCCCTTTCACTGCAATAAATCACCGGTTCGATTCTCTCAGCAAACCACGCCCCAGAAAATCGAACTAACTAATCAATATGCTCACTTGGTGTATCTCCAACTAACCCTCAAGCCTCCTCTTATACTTTTCCCGTTGATGAATCAACAACCGAGATTAAGTCTCTAATCAATGGCTAAGATTAAATTAGACTTGATCCTCATCTCTTAGAAGCTTCTCACCCATATTTTCATTAATACCTATTAATATTTTTATTTTCCTAAGTTTAGACTTAGGAACTCCATTAAAAATATTAATTATTGTAATAAAATACAATCTGGGTGGAATTTCACCAACAATTTCTGGGTCTTGGAGATCTCATGTGTTCTAGCCCCTCGACAAAATTTTGGAGCTAGAGCACATCTAATGCTACCCAAAATCAACATTCCTTAACCTATCCCAATGATTGAAAACACTTTGACAGGGTAATGGATTGGTAGAAGATTTTTAAAGCTGTAAAGGCCCTCACTTCATCTCATTTCCACAAACTAGGTATTTCTTTAAGTAGTCAGATAGGTTTTTTTCATAGTTTACCCCCCATATGAGGCCTTCAAATCTTTTCATTCTGACCAATTCAAGAGTTCTTCAATGAACTCTATAACACTTTGCCTCATATTTTATTTGAAGACTCCTTCCTTTGAGTCTCTACTCTGTAATTTAGGATTTTACTCTAACATTTAAGTTTGTATCATCGAAATACTTGCTTGTCACCACAAAAAACTCAGAGCTTCTTTGGCCTTTCTAAAGTAGACCAAGTTCCCTGATTAAGGATTACTAAGAGTCTTTCACAACCAACCAATTATCTTGGCTCTCCATTGGTCCTATTATCTTGAAAGCATGTCATAAGAGAACATTAAGATAAAAAAGCAGACATGTGAGCATTTCACAACCATCATAGTCAGATTTACCATTTCATATCATCAATAGGCATGACATGGACCATATGTCCATTTAGCAAACAAACACATAGATATGTTTAGCTTATCAATCATCCTTTTTATTTTGATGGCTATGAATTATATCATATATTTAAAGTCTGCAAGGCCACTTATCTGACCAAGGTCAAATGTTTCCTGGAACTGTTGAAGGGTGAGCCATGTTCTACCCCACCATAAGCACAACTACATATAGTCTTTCTTACAACTGGCCACCCTCAAAGCCAAACCCAAAAGCCATGAGGGAAGATCTCACTCAACATTATGGGGTGGAGTCACGAAGGCCATTCTCCTTCATCAAATCAAGCTCATAAATTCTCCTAAAATCCCACTAAGCCCAGAGTCTACTCAAAAGCTTAATTTGATTTCTTAGCTGTTTACAAAACAAACACCTAATGGAAACTTTATATTTGTCTCTTTGTTTGTCTATCTCTCTTCTATGCTTTTGCAACCCCAGAAGTGCATCCTATGCTCTCTTCACTTGTCTCTTCTTCTGGCCTCCCCACGAGTGTTGGTCTCCCTAGAGTCCCTTATCTCTTCCTATTCTCTCCTTCCTTCACAAGTTTCTTCCTCGATTCATTTTTTGTCAAATATGCCCATTGTGGTGAAATTAGAAGCTTATGGTTAGAATCTAGAATTCTTTGAGTGGTACTCTACCCATATCTTGGATAAAGTAATTGGGACACGACCCAACTACTTCCATAAATATGGACGTTACTACCACATCCTTCCCATTAAATATTTTTTTGGAAAAAGTTGACAATCTGATATGTAATGAATATTTGTCTCAAACAAACAATTTATTGGCAAGGATTAATTCCCTAAATCCCTTTGGTTGGCTTCCCTTCATCTCATAGTTTGCATCAAGGCTCCACCTCTTCATGAGTTGTTATTAAAGTATAATAGTTTAAATCTATTTGCACATACATGGATCATTAACGTAATTAATTGCGACTAGCTTAGATCCATCTTAACTCCAAATCTATCAAACGTGGAGAGGGATCAAATAATTGAAGATGCAAACCTCTTTTTGAGTGCAAAATTTGAGAAAACCTCTTTTTGAGTGCAAAACTTGAGAAAAGGTTTGCACATTAAGAGGTTTGCTTCCTTGCTACCCTTAGTAAATCCAAAGTTAAGATTGATCTATGTTGGTTCTTAATAATATTATTTATATTTATATAAATTTCACATTTCTATATGTAGAAATATTCTTTTTTTTTTAAACCTTCACAATACATATAATTACATATAAATTTTCTTTGACATGCTTATAATTTTTATAATTTAATTTCTTAATGTTATATACATTTATGATATAGATAGATAGATAGATAGATAAAGATTTTTTGAAAAGTTTGCTCATTTTCGGATATAATTTGTCTAGAATCCGACAGGGATCCATTGAAATCACAAGTTTGATGAGTGAACTCTTCACAATCCAAGTGCCCCAAGGGTTTTTGAGGGGGTTGAATCCTTATATGTAGTTAAAAAACTAATTTAAACAACACAAATCAAGATTTCACCACAATTTTTTTCACCGATGGAAAATATTTTTTATATTACATCATAGGCTCAAAGCCATTGCATCAAAGATCATCATGTCACTTGTGGGATTTGGACTTGGGTAGGACAATCCCACTTGACATATATGTTTAATTCATATATTAATTCTTTCTATAATAATAATAACAATTGGCAAGTGCCATTAAAATGAAGTGTTATGTACCCCATGTTTACTCATAAGTAAGCACCTAGGGGTTATAACAAAAAGAATCTAAAATAAAGTTATAATTTAGTTAAATTTATGATTATTTTTAATCTTGGTAATGTGAAATATGTGAAGCCACAATTTTGCTGGGATGTTTCTGGCGAGAATGATTCCCGTGAAAAAATCTTCAAGAAAATCTTCAAGAAATTTGATTTTGGGAGTATTTAAATAACTAGATTTTCTCAAAAAACATGCAAAAATTCTTATTATTTTCTTATCGTCAAATATATATATATATATATATATATATATAATTTTTATATTAAAAACATTTTATTTTTAATTTGAATATCATAGTAATATATATTATTATTATTTAAATTAATTTTAATTTTTTTTTCAAAAAATGGTTTGTAATTTTATTAATAACAAAATTTTAATATAACAAATTGAATTGACTAAATTTATTATTATTTTTTTTAATTGAGTCAAAAAAACATAATTACTATTTTTTTTAATTTAATGTTTCATTTTATAGATCAATTATAACATCTCTTATATTGAGCTAACATTTAAATATTTACACTCATTTACAACTACACCAACATCTCTCTAAAATAACTCTAAATACAATTACAATATTTATAAAAAATAATGAAACATATTAAACATGTGCCATAAACCTCTTCACCACATAGTAGTCTACGCCATACAAATACTATGATTTCCTGTGTATAATTTCTTATCAAATTTGGGTCTTAACTGTATGGGCCATCAAATATCTCCATTGACCAAGGGCCTTCAAAAGGGAGGTATCACATGTTCTTGGTGTTCGCATTGTTGGGAGAAAAGACGTCCATGGGGTACAAATACTATGATTTCTTGTGTATAATTTCTTATCAAAGTTCGGTCTTAACTGTATGAGCCATCAAGTATCTCCATTGACCAAGGGCCTTGAAAGGGAGGTATCACATGTTCTTGGTGTTCGCATTGTTGGGAGAAAGGACGTCCATGGGGTGATTGCTGTTCAATGTTATATTGACTCAAAGGCTGGTTTGCACTAGTTAGTCAAATATTTTCAATCTAAATTTAGATATAAATAAATATTAATATTATTTAGTTGTTTTAAATCTTATTATATATATATTTTTAATATATATATATATAAAGTTTCACTTCTGATTATAAAAAAAAAAATCCAACCAAACAACAAAACCTAAAAATGATATCAAAATTCAGTTGCAAACCTTGAAACCTAAAAACTCTTCAACAGCTCTATACACCTGGTGGTTATATATATGTTTGAATTACTTTAAACTCATTTTTCTTTATTATAAATAATATTGATTATCACTTCTTAATCAAAATCCTTCATTAAAGTAACCTAATAAAACAGAAACTTATACTTAGAAAGTCAAAATCTGAAAAACTTAGTAAATATAAAATAACATCCAACTAATCATCTTAATAAATGCATGCATGGGAATCTTCTGAATATTTTTTGATTAAAGATGTATATAATGCAAACTGTGCATAAAATGCAATATGAAAATAGAGATCAGAATTGTTTACTGAAAAGAGAATACAGGTATCTCTTTTACTGTTTATAGTGATTAAAAAATGCTTTCTTGTTTGAAATCTGCTCATTGCTTTTTTCAGAGAAGAAATCTGCTCATTGCTTACGACAGTTTAAAGCAACGGGCAGTCTAAAACAACTGGAAGAGAGCAAGACTCATTATGGCAAAATATTTAATGAAGAATAATGAGTTTTCATTACAGTGATCACTGAAAAAGTGTTTCCCATGCAAATAATTGCATAGACATGAAATATTAATGAAGGCATGGCCGTTTCCAAAATCCTTTTGTCTCTGCAGCGATTGGTTGTTCACTGTTGTTTCCACCTTTATATCACTCTCAAAAATATCTAAAGGGGCTGAGAAGCCCTACCCTAACCCACTCTCAAAAATATCTTTATGGGCTGAGAAGTCCTACCCTAACCTGCTAACACAGAAACCCTAACATCTTAGGGCAACTGTACCGTCCGTATGAATCATTTTCAGATGTCAACATGTCAGATCTGGCCAAAGATCCATGTTGACTCTGCATATTGCCTCACCATGGAAAATGAACAGAAAAGTTTCATCTCATCTTGAACCGTGTCTGCTTAAAGCAAGTAAAGAACACCACTGATGCCTCAGAATTTGCGCCCTATCCTCTTCCATGTGCATTCATTGATGTCTGAAGGCAAATGCATTATATAATAAGAGCAAAAATAAATAATCTAGCTCTTAAAGCCCTCTGAAATAAATCATTTTACCTTCTGTGAGATGCCTTCGCTGCACAACCCTCCCATTTTTTTTCAAATATTGGCGATTCTCCCTCTGGTTTTCATTCTCGCCCTCGCTGTGCAAGCCTCCCGTTTATTTTCAAACGGTGGCGATTCTGCCTCTGGTTTTCATTCTCGCCTTCGCTGTGCAAACCTCCCGTTTCCTTCAAATAGTGGCGATTCTCCCACTGGTTTTTATTCTTGCCTTCGCCGTGCAACCCTGATGGCGATTCGCCCGCTTATGGTTTTCATTCTCGCGTTTACTTTGGGAAGCATTTCCCTCATCTGCCGAGAGAGTCTTGTTGGGAAAGATTGAAAAGGCAGGTTTTCAATATAAAAGGGTATATAAAAGGGTATTTAATTATGTTGCATAAGAAAAAGTTTATATATAATAAGATTAAAGAAATCCAATGTATTTCTTTTGTTGCCTTTATGACAAAATGATTTTTATATGGTTAAATTTTTTTAATAAGATTAAAATAAATACTATGTATTATTTTTCTCATTTATATGTCTAGGATTTTGTTAAGTATTATTATTATTTAATTTTAAGGTCAGAGTTAAGTTAGACATCAAACTTGTGTAAGAGATTCCTTTGTTTGTGGGACAAGAGATCTATATCAATAGATTTGACTATTAAGTTTGACTTCCAAGTCTAAGAAGGAATACATACTCTACCCTTCCCATTTTAAGTCTCTGACCTCTTAAAAAGAAACACACTCTTAAACCCACTCCCATTGTAAAAAAAATTACCAAATTTAGAATTGGAAATTAAAGCAATTTTGTTTTTCGCATTCATGGATATAGCTAAATTTATTAGTTTTATAATAATTCGTGAATCAATATAAATGCTTTTATGATAATTTGTTAATTAAATATAAAATATGTTTTTATGGATATTTTTAATTATATAGATTAATATCTTTATGATTTGGGAGATTATGTATATCAAGATTACACGTGGTTTAGTTTAGATCACACTAACTTTTAACCTTTAACTAGACTGAATTATATATATATATACTAAATTATTAAGAATTTTAGTAACTTAAAAGAGTGGAATTTTCAAAATCTAATTTCCTTAGCAAAATTTAATAATAAAATTATTATTAATATTGTAAATATATATAAAAATAAATATACGTGGTTTTGTATGTATTAATGAAAATAATTTATCATGGTCTATGTAATGTAAAATAGATGGTGACAGAGTGCTCTAAGAAGGCACTCCCTGGTGTAAAGGTTATCGATTCGAAACTCTAGAGGCAAAAATCTAGGCATGTTAAGGTTTGGTGTGGCCTAGGCCGGGTTTGATCCCTGGGTGATTTTTACAACTTAGATGCCCTTAGGTCATGCCTACTTAAGCCACAAGTTAGTCGTGCAGTCATCATAGGACTCACATAAACTAGCAAACAAAAAGAAAAAAAATACTACCATGCATATTACTCATATTTTTGGGCATACTAATAGTTCTAGAGAATTGCAAAAATAAAAGCACCAAAATACTTGGTGAAGATTTAAGAAGACCACTGGTGATTAATTAAAAAAAAAATTCCCTGAATTGTTTTGTTGTTGCTTGTTTCTCAATGGATGAATTGTTGGTAGCCTTCCAAGAATGAGGTTAACTACAATACATGCATAACTAAATAAAGGTGTAATAACTTTTATAAATTACTTGAAAACCCTTATGCAGCTATTGGAACAAATATTGTATGAGGACTATGATCTTTAGAAATTTGATGAAGGAATGCAAGTCTTAGATAATAATCAATCAATTATAATAGAAAAATAAATAATTATAATTATAATTAATGACCTTTTAATTCAATATGTTATTTGATAATTTATACATTATTAACCACACATGGAGCACAATGCCCATGAGTGAAACTTAACTCTTTGTCTAATTGGAACTAATAAAATTTAATTTTTAAAAATCTAAGTAGGAGATTGCTTATGGATATCTCCAATTTCCATACCTAAAGTGAAGTAAGGGAGCCTAGTTAAAATCACCCTTCTCATGGTAGACCCCTAAACCTTGAGAAGATAACACAAGAAGTGCAAACCTTGAAGAGTCAAGTCAATGAGTAGTCTATTCATCTTTGTGAGATGAAGGGAATGTTGAAATCTTGGGATTTAAATGGAAGAATATAAAGAAGAAGTCATTAACAAAACTAGACCCTAGTTGAGAAAATTCACTCTAATTTAAAAAATTGAGATATGAATTGATAAATATACTAGCTCCTACTTTTATATGCATGAAATGAAGTAGAAGTTTGGTTTTTCAACAAATGAAATTATCTACTTAATGGAAACCCTCCAAAGTTCTCAACATTTTAGAAGTCACATTTAATAACTATTTTTACCTTCTAAAAAAGTGCTACTCATAGAATCACCTTTTTTTAAAGCTAAAATTACAACCTTTTGCAAGAAATGGCCTTAAAATTTTGTAATGCAAATATGAAAAACTTTAAAATCGACTTGCAAATCAAAAGGTGGTATTACCAGTAGTATTATTTTTTTTTATTTGTTTTAATCCAAGGTTCCAATCAATATCTTAAAATCAACCATCAAATAAAAAATGTTTCACCCCTGTTTTCTTTGAAGATAAAATTACAATTTGTTTGAAGGTTAACAATCAATACCATTGCAAACAGACTCTTAAGTTTCACCCTTGAATAAAATAGCGGTGCTATGAGTAGCAGTTCTCTTTTCTGGGGTGTTAAAATTAAAATCGATATGAAACGATGGCCTTCGGCATTAGTGTTATAACAACTAAAATATTGGAATCAACTTGTGAATCAATAAAGGCTTAAATTACAACATTTTTTAACCATGGGATAAAAAGCATGCACTACTGTAGACAACATAATAGAAAATGAAAAAAAATGTTGGGTTAATATTGACTTGGTCATTAAGTAGTTATGATAACTTTGATACAATCAATGATGGAGTTATCATTCATAGTTTGTGGGTCAATGATATTAGGTAACCAATGATATTTATTCATGGTATTTCATATGATGAAGTATACTTAATGTTTTGGGATACTCCATTGGAGGAGGCCTCATGGAATAGGCTTGGAATAGACCTCAATGGTTGACATGTTTTCCTATATAGGATTGGTAATTTGTAGTGCATGATGTAGCATGATCTAGCTTTAACTTGATCTAAAGATCCAAGAAATAATGACCCTATTGCTCATTACTCATGTGAAGAGTACAACTTTGAAAGTGTATTGTCGCCATTCATTATTGGGGAATGCATTGATCTTGCTTTGGGGTGTATAATGTTTCTCCTCAAAGGGCTTTCCCTAGGAAATCATTCTCCAATGGTCGTATGTTTTTGTGTTGTTTATTATTGCAACTATATTTAGTTAATTTTTGGAAATTATTCTCGCATGGATTAATATAAGAAGTGTATTCAACACCTCTACTTCCTTTAAAAAAAACCTAATAATAATAATAAAAGAGGAAAATACATGTTTTTAAAGTTAAATTTTGACCCAAAAAACTACCTTGCACCCCATTACCTCCTTTAAAATAAATAAATAAAGCAAAATCATTTTCTTTGTGGGTTTTTTTCTTTGGTGGGTGTGGGGGAAATTAAAAAAATTAGAAATAAGTTAAGAAATTAAAATGTGTGTATGTGGCAATATCATGGCATCTAGAGGAGCACATTAACAGGAATGTATCTATTTATTTGACCTATAAGACCCAAAAAATATATATTTTTTCAACCACTTTAAGATTGTGAAAGAAACACATGTTTCCAGGTCTACAGAAGGTACATTTGATTCGAGGTCTATGTGAGGTGCATTAGTTTGCATATCTATGAGGGGTGCATTAGTTTTAAGATATGTGTGAGGTACATTTGTTACAACATCGGAAGGAGGTACAGCTATGGGAGCACATCATTACTCTATTCCTTGATCTAAAAGACCCATTAAAAGACACTTTTTAAAACTACAATATTGTCAACCTTCTAGACACTCCAATTTGGGCTTCATGCTATCTTACACCTTTTGTGGCAAGGAATATTGACTATTTTTCAACAACCTAGACATTTTGGGCTGTTATGTTAACTTCAAGCAAGACAAGGTTTGAGGGATCTCTATAATTCTATAGTTGGCTCATTCATGATTGTAGAAGACAACATGCACCCAATATTTAATGGTCAACACTTTCTTTTTGGACAAAAGTAAACAAATAAATAGGTTGAATCTAATAAATATTTTGTGTAGCTAGATAATGATGGTAAAGAGAGTAGAAGTTCAAGAATTTTTATCAAGACTTAAGGGTTTTTTCATGACTAGGGTTTTCTTCAAGGTGTGGAGGGTGAACTTATAGATTTATCTAAAGATCCACTTGACAAACATCAAATTTGGTTTGATCCAATGGATGGTGTACATCAAAACTGCCTCTAAACAAATGTATCATTCCTTGGGTTAATTCCTCTAATTATTATTGACAATGATGATATGGCTTAGATTAATATTCTATAGGCTCAAACCCTTATGAAGTGACACTATCATCTATAATGACATTAGAAACCATATCATCAATTTGTTCAACATCATTAACAAGGGATTGTTCTTCCAATAACTTAGTTTGAATTCCACCTACAATAAATGACACTTTCTTGCACTCAATATGACTGGGGGTAGGTAGTAAATTAATAGTAACATCATATCTAGGACATAATCTAGATGTCTGCACTTCAGTGTTAATAGGAACAACAACTCCCTATCCATATTCCCAAGTCCTCATATGGTATATCCCATTTTACTAAGTAGTTGAGATCCAATACCTATAGTGTACTTTTCAAATCTAGAAGAAAAAGCATTAGTATCCAATAAAATAAAATAAATCAATATCAATTTTCTTAGAATCAATTGGGTTACAAGCAATAACAATATGTTATTAACTTAGTTCTAGCCCAAGGTTATATTTGCAATTGTGTAAGTCTTGAATAATCTATTTTTTTTCAATCAGATACAAAAGCAAGGAGTCATGGTCTTCCTTCAAAGCTTGATACTCATCAAAAGAATCAATTATTATCTTCTTCAAGAGGAGCAACGTCTACACAAAGCTCATCAACAAAGGCTTGCAAATGGGCAAACCCCTTAGACAACTAGGAGTTGGTCTCTTTTAGTTGAAAATTATCTTCTTTTAAGCCAACATTATATGAATGAGAAAGAGATTTAAATTCCTCCTTCATATCCGCAATAATATTGAACTTGTCCTCAAATTCATCTATAGGATCCTAGAAAAAGTTTTCAATGTTATCCTTACGACATCAACCCTCAAGTTCTTTATCCATAGCAGTCTAGAACATGTTATCTTAAATCCTTAATCGTTTTTGAAGTCTTTGTTTCTCTATCTACAATAAGGAAATGACAGAATTTAAATTCCTAACCTCATTACTAAGATGGTTGACAACCTTCTTTCCATGGAGGTCCTGCAATCTTTTACCCATTTTACTACAAAGTAAGTCAATAAAAAATGATAGTCTAAGAAATAGGTATACAAAGGGTTATACTTATATTAATTTTAGCTTCTACTAATCAAATGAGATAATGTAGAAGGGTGCGACTAGGGGTCAAGTTGACTACTAAGTAAGGTGGTTTGCAATATTTGTTTTAGGCCTATATATTCCAACCCTAAACTGACTATGTTAGATAAGCTATATCTCATGTATTAGACGCATCATTACAAAGCAATGTTGGAACTTGTCAAAACTAAAAATAAAAAAATCTTGTAACTCAGCTAAAAGGAAGTTTTTTGACCTACACAATCCATGATGGGCATCTAATTTTCATTCACCGCAAATATGGTTAGACCATTCAACAATGAGGAAAATAAACAGGTCGACTACTAAGTAGGTGTACCTCCTGTTGAATGAGTCCAAGTTGATGTTCAATTGAGGCATGCTAAGCTATAGTTAAGTCGAACTAAAGGTTTAGCTTCTAGACAAAAAGGGATTTCTGTAGATATGATCAATGTCTAGTCGAAGTATCCACAATGCAAGATAGTCAACTCATTGTAGTTGGTATACTTCAACACCTGAGTCAACCAGAGAAATATGAGATGATTGTGTGATCAACCAACTAGATGAATGCAATTCCATCAAGCCATTAATCTACTAGATAAATGTGAGTCAATCAATATACTCTTGTTCAAAAGAGTTAATAGAAAATCAATGGTGTATGTTGAATGCATAGTCAATATGAAGCATTTTTTTGGAAATGTTTTTTAAGTTATTTTATTTTGTGTCTTAATCCTCTAAGCTAAGGTCATTGTATGCATAATGTCAATTGTTTCTTGAGATATTGACAAACTCACATTGTGGGTAGATTGATTGGGTGCCCTATGTTAAAAGGTTTCTTTCCCAAAGCTTATGCTAATAAGCTCTTCCAACAAATCATGCTAAATTCCAACTACATCAAATGGCACTTTCTTGCACTCAGTAGGATCGGGGGTAGCTAACGTGTTAGTAGTAGTAGCATATCCAAAACCTAGCTTTGATACTATGTTGTTATAGGGAAATAACCACAAAGGATAACAATAAAACTGAGAGTAGCGATGGTGCCTAAATACATCATTACATTAAAGCAAGAATGATATCCATGATCCCACATGATAGACTGATCTAAGGGATCATCTATAAATAGGTTTGTATGTGGTCTAAACTAACAAACACAAAACTATATTGTTGTAATCGTCCATGAAAAATGGATCTAAAAATATGAATGTGGACACTAACGATAACATTCCACAAGATGAGAATACAAGAACCCAATAGTCTATTAGTCTATAGAAAATTTAAAGGGGAAAAGAGGTGAAGAGAAATAACTAAATAAAAGTAGCATGTCTCCACCTCATTATGTGGCTCTCCCTTAGTCCCTAGCTTTTGTAAGTACATCTAAATGGAAGGGACATGTTCAATGAATTGAACACCAAATAATGAATTATAGGGTATATTAAAAGATGCCAAGGCATGGAAACTCAATGCTCCTGTCACCTCCCTCTTGAGAAAGGTTGTTGAAATAATCCTAGCTTCAAATCTAGGCATTAAAATTACAAATGAGATGTGCGTTATATAATATTGAGGTACATGTCATGAGGGATTCATTCCCATCCCCTTACCATAACTTTCCAACCTAGCATACCTTTGAAACCTCCTAGAAATAAAAACCTAGCTTAAGATTTAACACATGTTAGTTATCTATCATCCTCCATGGTAGAAGTGGGAAACATAATAAATCAACCACCACTATGTCTTGCCAGGAATGCCCACTAGGTTTACATCACCTAACCAGTCATAAATAGATTTCATCACCATTCCACATGAAGATTTCATTATATGCCACGTCAGTTACCTCAACACTTCAACTCATCCCAACAAACATAAAAAAAATTGGTGAAGTTTTAGAATTGTCATAGATTCAAGTTGCACATGATGGTCAAATCCATGAATTAGGGAAAGGAAGGCTTCATTGGCCCATGATTTGTATTGTAAAACCCTTCAAAGGGGAAATTTGGTTATTATGTTGCAATAACTCCTCTTGTTGAGTCAATTGGGTTTACCTCGGGTGGTTGGGAGAAATGTTGTTATCCTCCATCCTAGGTTTAATTCATGCATGTGACATGTTGATCTCAGAATGCACAGTTCTTATAATGGTTTCAAGCCTTGTTTTCTAAATAACCCCTTGTTGGATATAGTGTTTTCGTTGATGTCAAAGGGTATATCAAAGAAAGTATGATGACTTGGATGTATGATGCCTTGAAAGATCACATTAGTGATGTCAAAGATTGGTTGAATATTATTGATTTTTTTATTACAGTTATGATGTTCAAATGATCCTATAGATGGCATGGTTGGATAGTCCTATCCGAGACCTTTCCAACAATATATCACACTTGGTCAAACTCCTTCGGGATGAGAAGATACGTCAATTTGAAGGTGACATTGGAAAAAAGGGAAAGAAAAAAAAAACAAATTTGTTAACAATAATGCATATTTAGATCATATCCATGTATTTGTGAGAAATCCATGGTAGATTGTGTGTGGACTTGTGCACTAGCTAATAGGATTAAACTTTGTGCATCTCAAGAAAAATATAGCTATTATAGATCTCAAGAATGATGGATGGAGCACTAACTTGCGCAAGGTTTAATGGAGGTTGTGCCACCCTATGTCATCCCACCTCTACCATGTTGGACTAATGAAAAAGTGACATGTATAAGGTGGAATAATATCTAGATTCCAAGTAGACTCCCTCAACATAGGTGATCGATGACGTGTTGTGACAACCCCTTGTTACTATTTTCTTATTGTAAATAATTGTAATTATTTAAGAAGGTTGAGAGAAAGGGACATGGATTTTGATTGCTTTGGGAGAGAGATTGCTTGAGGAACTGGTGAATTTAAATAAATAAGCCACAGGTTAGTTGAGAGGCTTAAATGGGTTGATTTTGCAATAAATCAATTGAAAGATAAACTGATAAGGCCATGTTTCTTTTAGCTCTAGCAACAAGCAGTAAAGGACAAAAAATAAATAACAAGAATGGGTTGCGCTGTCCAAGGTAGGTTGAATGCATGGAGCCTTGGAAAAAGATAGATGGTTGGTATGTTGGGATGGCACGAAAACAAGTCAGGAGGAAAAGAAATTATTTACACTTTTGTAATGGAATGAAACAATGATGAACACTGGGAGAAATTCCTCTAAGGGTCGTAGTTGTAAAAGAGAGAAGTGATCAAAACCATAATGATCGAGCTCTAGAGAAAGTGAACCAACTGAGGAACCCTCAAAGAGGCTTACTAGGTGAAAACATTATAGAGTAGTGGCTTGTATGAAGGTTGAAGAACCAACTAGAAGCTTCTGGATTGATGAACCTACTCGATTCAGAAAAGACACTCATGTATTTGTGAGGGTTGATGAACCACTAGGAGTTGCCTCAGGGCCGAAACTCTAGTGCTTGACTCATTAATGAATTACCTGGAGAGGTGGTCTCTTACCTATTATTATCTTATCCATTGATGAAACTTCTCTTGATGTGGACGCTCTTCTCTTGAAAGTTAGCAGAGACTCCCTGTACTATGGTATCTTGGAATGGATGTTAATCATGTCTGAAAGGTTTGGAAAGACTGAGTGGAAGCCTATGTAGCTGGTGGATGAAGGTAGAGTGACCTTGTGACATCTTTTTTCATCTATCAATATTGGTTAAGTTTTATCTCAAAAGCACTCCACCTCAAACACTGGAATCGAGCAAGGGGTTGACAAATACAAGTAAATGTGGCTGTAACTTATCTAAGGTTGGGTGGAGAGTTAAAGTCCCAATATTAGTTTCTAGATCTCTTATAAGATAAGTATACTCTTATGTCTTGTGCATGTGACTAACATGTCTCTGTTGATTGTGTTGAATTAATGTCATGCTAATGTTGAGGAGTGTTGTTTCTTGCATGATTGAGGAAAATTAATATCATGTGTAAATATTTTAAGAAATGCCTCATTTCTTGTGGATATTTCTGAGCTTTAAGTTAACCCAAATTTCCTGAGCATGAAGAGATGGGAAATATCTATTAATGATTAACTAATTACATTGAAATGTTTGAATATTTGGCCACTGTGTTAATCAAATGCTCATGTTAATAACTAAGAATGTGATTTCCTGTATAAAAGTGTTCCTTGAATATTTTATTAGGAATGGTTTATTCCTGTATCCATTATGAGCCTGCAAAAATTGGTCTAATTGACCTATGTATCAATAGATATACCAATCTCAGTTAGTTAAATGAATACCTGCATTTAAAATATCTTAGCTGTCAGATCAGTAATTACCCATAACCTCAGGAGAGAAAGCCTTGAATCTATATACATATATATACAAATATATGAACACTTAGTTCAGCTATGAATTCACAGAGTAAGTTTGTGCTAAAGTAGCACAAGCTCAGGAAGGATAACACACACACACACACACACATATGTGCAAGTTGGTAATTCCCCATAACCTCAGGAGAGATAGCCTTGAATCTATATACATATATATACAAATATATGAACACTTAGTTCAATTATGCATTCACATGCTAAGTTTGTGTTGAAGTAGCACAAGCTCAGGAAGGATACTCTCTCTCTCTCTCTCTCTCTCTCTCTATATATATATATATATATATATATATACATATACATATATATATATATATATATATATATATATATATATATATATACATATATATATATATATATATATATATATATATAGGCCACAAGTCGAATTGGGTCAAGTACTTACATAAAGCTCAGGAGGGATAACCCTAGAAGGGCCTGCTTATACCCTTGTATATTTATAGACCACGCATCTATGGCCTTGGTGAAGGAACTTATACATGTGTTAATAATTACGAAGTGTAGTTGATAGCACAAGAATTCAAAAGGAAATGGCTTTACCCTCTTTGATCCTGTGACTAGGCACGATGATCAAGCGCTTAAACAAGGAGAGATTTGGGTCATTGAGAGTTGAATGCTTATAGAAATCCATGTGTCTCGTAGAATTGGTACCCTGAATATTTTGTTGGGAGGATAAGAAAGTCCCGTCGGGATTGAAGTGTTGGGATGACATGGCGGGGTGGGTTCAAATGTTAAGTGTTTAGTGCGCCAAGGTGGAGAACCCCCCAATCACATATAACATGAAAACTATGAATTGCAAGGGTTTCAAAAGCTTATGTGGGACCTATTCCATGTGAAGGGCATGACGAAGGATGAAATCACCTCAACATTTAGGACTAGTGATGTCACCTTGGACCTCGCACCCTAGAGATTTTGGATGGAGGGCATGGTAGAATGCCCAGGATTTAAGTCCTGGGGTGAGGTGGCATGCAAGCCTAGTTAGTGGGGGTCAAATGCCACTTGGTATGAAGGAATGCATTTCCTTCGCACGGTAGATTACAAAGTGAGGTGGGACTAGGTGCATTGTATTTCAAGGGGGTCCAAGTGAATACACAAACATCCATGTAGCCCAAAAGGTTGTCCCTGACATTTTCAAATGGGGACAATATTGAGACCTATAGGGATTTAATTCTTCGGGTGACATGGCGATAGAGGGCCCACACCTGCATACATTGTATATACATTATATGTTATGTTATAGTTTAGTATTTGTGAGTCGTAGAGAGGGGTTAATTTGTGACCATGTATGAGTGGGTTGGCAGTTGCCACATGGTGATGACATGGGGTATGACTTGGGAATCCATGTTGGGGACACATGGAAGGTTAGATGACATGGCACTATCTAATAGGAAAATATTTAAATGACCGTATCTTTCGATCCAAGAGCTACTTGAAGTGAGTTTTATATCTTTGAAAAGGCCTTGATGAGATAGATACAACGATGTCATCCATTTTAAGTTTTGAAGAAGTTGTAAAAGATAAAAAACCATTTAGATCCTATTTCCATAACTAGAATTTGGAGGTCAAGTTAGCATAGTAACTAACTCCTTCTACCCTCAGTATGGGATAGGGATAGTAAAGGGGTGCATTACACATGTCCCTTTGACGTGGAGGCACATGTTTCATGACCAAATTGGGTAAGTGACAACATAATGGCTCATGGTAGATTGAGATTAGCTTAAGGGTGATGATGTGAACATACACATCACATGATGATGTGGTAGTATGGTGATGACATGGAAACATGAAAATATTCTATTTGGCTTGTTGAATTACTGATTTTGTTTGGATAATAGGGTCAAATTTGGGTGACATGTGGCACCACTTAGATAGGGCCACATGGAATTGGTGACATAATGTTGACATTAGCATAAGTTTGACTATGGATCCCTAGGACCAAGTCACATAGTGTGGTTACATGAAGCTTCTAGAAGTCATCCCCATATAAAAAATAGGACTTTCATACGTATAAATACATGGACTTATGGCATGAAGTGAGAAGCATTTGGAGTAGAGTTTCGAACCAAGCATAGGGATTTCCTTTGTGGCTTGAATGAATCATTACAACCCTGATCACCCAGATGTTGAAAGGTTGAGAGTGTTTGTTGTGGTTTGATATGGGTCCCCATTTTCAGCGTTTGATTGGCGTAGTTGTGGTTTGACGTGGCTATGTCGTAGCAAGGTATGATTAGTGCAAGGTTTGATTGGTGCAATTTTTTATTGGTTGTATGATTTGACATGGTTCTTTGTCGAAAGAATTTGATTGGTAGTGTGGCTTAACCTAGCTCTTTGTAGCAATATTTTATTGGTGCAAGTATGGTTTGACATGATTGACACTATGGCTTGAAGTGACTCTCCATCACAAGAGTTTGATTGGTAGTGTGGCTTGACTTGGCTCTCAGTCACAAGAGTTTGATTGGAAATGTGGCTTGACTTGGCTCCCTGTCACAAGGTTTGATTGACACAATATGATTTGATGTAATTGACATTGTGTCTTGATTTGGCCTTTTGCCACAAAGGATTGATTGGCGGTGTGACTTGACCTAGTTCTTCATCACAATATTTGATTTCCGCATCATGCCTTGACATGGCTCTCTATCGCAAGATTTTATTGGCACAATGTGGAATGGAATGAATATCCATAGTGTAGTTTTATTGGCACTATATGGATTGAGGTGGATTTTTGTAGCATGGTTTTATTGGCACCATGTGGTTTGACATGGTACTCTGTTGTAGTATGGTTCGTTGTGTAGTTTGATTGGCACAATGAGGATAGATGTGGCTTTTCATTGTATATTTTGAATGACATGGTGAGGATAGATGTGGTTCTCCATTGTGTGGTTTGATTGGCATCATGCAGTTTGACATGGACCTCTATTTTAGTATGGTTTGACGTGGCTCTCCATTACGAAGTTTAATTGACGTTGGCTCTTCATTGTATGGTTTGATTAGTATTGTGTGGCTTGGTGTGGATATTCTTGGTGAGTTTTGATTGGTGCAGTTTGACCCTGGTTAAAACACTTTTTGTTTGAATGGTTTAAATAAGAAACATGATAACAAAGTTGGTATTGATTTCTGTCGCACCATGGGAGGCCATGGGTTCGAGTTCGGGCAGACTCATTTTTTTTGTGCATTTTACTGTACCTTTTTGACAGACCAACAACATGCATTTTGTCAAATGCGTGTCAAAAAGGTGCATTTTGTAGGTAGCTGACCAAAAAGGTACATTTTGTAGGATAATTAATTTTTATAATGTTTTATGGGTTCTATTGAGGACCAATTTGAATTTTGAAAAAGGGGAAATGGCTAGAATTTTCTTGTGATTTGAAAGAGGGGACTTGTGAAGTCATAAGGACAAATTTTTGATGTCAATAAGCTGTATTTTCTCATTGTTATGTTATGGAGTTCATGAGTAGGTTTTTTCTTGGTATGAACAAGACGCTGCAAATTGATGATTGATAAATAGGCTGAAGTTGTAATGATATGATCAAATTGGTCAGGGGCATTTGTTATTTTTTAAGCTTGTGGATATAGTATGAAATATTGTGAAAAGTGGTCCACTATGTTTTTGTGAAGGAGGTGGGTGTCTCTATCGAGGTTGGTGCCTCAATCAAGTTGGAGCCTGCAACAAGTCGGTGCTTGCATATTTTCAAAGTTGGTGCCTCAATCAGGTTGTAGCCTATAGCAAGTGGGTGCTTGCTCATATTTGGGGGTCTATGCCTCCAATAGGTTAGTGCCTGAAAATATATTTTTTCCATGTTGGTGCCTCCAAAAGGTTGGTTCCTACAAATTTATCTTGGGGGTTGGTGCCTCCACCAAGTTGGTGCATGCAAATTTTTTTAATAAAAAATTGAATAAGATAAAAAGATTTGTGGTTTTTTCTTACAAGGGTTTCCATTTACATCTCATGTTTTCATATGTTGATGTGATGATAATGTTTAGTGATTCCTATCATGTTTTCAACTATGATGAAATTGTAAAATTGTTTAATTTTTTATAACTGGTTGCTACATTGATTCATACCCCCCTCTCAATGTGATCATTATTCTAACAATTGGTGTCATAGTAGCTTCCTGTTGACGGTGTTGGACCCACCAACATTTAGGGGATCTCCTCGATTTGAAGTCCCAACTAGACCTCACACCGTTTGGAGTAGGAGTCCTCACAGTGGGTGATAGCGTAATGCCTTGACCGAGGTAGCACACAGAGATAAGTATGGTAAATTTGGGTAAGAGAAAGTGTGTGACCCACTGACCCTGCAGAGAGTTAAGTGTGATGCATGAAGGTTCTAACACAAGGAAGGGAAAAGAGAGCACACCCCTTGGAAGCCTGTAATAGTACGCAACTTGAAAGGAACATACGAGTGAAATGACATCACAAGCTAAGATGAAGAGTAGTCCACAAATTAAAGTGATGAGTTGATCCAACAACGCGCATTCAACAAGATTCATGCAAATGCATACTAGTAGTTCATAAGCAAATGCATAAGTTGAATAACATACATTGCCAATACAACAAGAGTAGTCCTACTATATAAACAACATATGCATGAAAGCGTGTTGGGTATGGTTTTATTATCATAAGTGAAATTTCCATCCATATATACACCATTGACGACCACTAGCCCCAATAGTGGAACATTATAGTCAAGAACACCTACTCCTCAAAAGAAGTGTACTCACACTACACTATGGAGAAGCCAAGGCTCTTCACAATAGTCCCAAACCTTTTATAACCTTAAGGCTAGCCAAAAGCCTGGTTCCCAAAAGGCTGTTACATGAGTTAAGAGGTTCTATTATAACAAGGGGGGGTGACTCTTCAAATCCCCTTTGTGACCTTTGGACTACCCTCATGACTCTTAACCTTCTTCACTAGATACATTACATGGTGAATTTTCATATTCCAATATTGACACTTGGAATTTCATTTACAATATAATTACAAATAATATTACATTTTCCACATGTACCCATATAAGTCAAAATAGGGTAGAGATAACCTAAAAAGACATAACACCATGATTCTGAAGTTTGGGGGAATTCTAGCTCGACAACCTCCACTTAGTGCTTCTCGGTCACATATTGGTGCCAAGCTTGGTATTGTGCGATGGTGTCCCCAAACTACTTGACAATGTCTTTCTGGAAGTAGACTCTAGCCTCCATGGCATCTAGGTACATTGTCTTGGAACTCATATCCAACTCATTCTAAAGCATAAGCGACATTATCTTGAATTTGATAGGACCACCAACGTACTTCTGTATGTTGTGTTCATTCAAATCCAAGCCTTCCTTGGTGGCTTCTTGTCTTAGCTGCTCTAAGTACTGATTAGTCTACAACCGAACTTGGTTCTTGGGTTTAGCATTGGTGAGGGAACCGATTGATGGGATTCGACGCTTTCTCACCATGACATCCAAACTATTTTGCAACCACACATATGAGGCTTGTATGTTGTCAATGAATGAGGTGAGTTGTGCAGTATTCTGAATCAACATTCAGACCTTAGCTTTCTCCAACTTTGTCTGTGGCTTCATATTCTTCTCTAAGTTAAGCAGGGCCCCTTTGTACCACATTTTACACTATTGTACATGGGTGATGGTAGCATGTATGTTTTTGAGAGTTTGAAAAAACTCTTTGCTCTGCTACTGTAGGCCATGAAAATGAACAACTGCTTTATGCATGGTGAAAAATTCATCATAGATCTTTTGCGAGGTTTCTCCAAGTGATGATACTTCAACAAGTATCACTTTCCTCATCTCACCTAATGCGGAAACTGCATTTTGCATTGTTACTCAGAGTTATTTAACCTCTTTCCTGGTAGGCTGCAAATTCTTTGCCAGTTGCTCATTCTCGACTGTCAGATACTTAACATTTGAGTTTATTGCTCCTGCATGAGAAAGGCTAGCTTCGACAAGGGTAGTTGGATGCTTCCTGGTGTCTGACACTATCAACCTTTCCTTGATGAATGCAAGTGATGCATGATCATCCGGAAAGTGCTTCCTCTATGCTTGTACAATCCTCTTCTAGAACTCGTCAAATGATATATTTTACACATCCATAACCAGATCATCCTCAAGGAGAACAACATATCCTTGCTCACTAGGGACTGGATATGCTGCTAGAGGTGGTGGAGATTGAGGGATGACATGTGGTTCTATTGGCATTAGGTCAACATCTTCATTATGTGGCTCGTGTTCCAACTCCATGTCTATCACTTCGATCAACTGCTCAATATGCTAAGCAAGCTATCGATACTGCATCTGCTCACCTTCATCCTCTGCTACTGGTTGTTCCAAATCTTCAACATGTATAGGTGTTGTTTCCTTCATCATCATGCCTTTCCTTTGATATTCTTCCTACTTCTACTTCTCTTCTCGTTCTCTCCTCCTCAACTCCTATTCTTACTTCAACTTCTTCTCTGTCTCCAGAAGCTTTAGTTATGCTTCCTACAACCTTTGCTTTTCTCTCTTCCTTTGTTTTTCTCTCTTTATCTATTGCACCATCTTTGTTTCCACTGCCAAATCTACCTTCTCGAGGATAAGATCTGCCTTCATCTTACATCTTTTCTCTCCCTCTTGATTGTAAGAAATCTTCCTCTTTCCCTTGTCTTGCACTGGATTGCTACCTTTTACTGTTGTTTTTGTTGCTTCTGGAGTTGTTGTTGTCTTTAGATCAGCCTTCCAAGTTCTTGTTATACTGACCAACTCATTAATTTTGGAGGCATTGTATCAATACATCCAAGGGTCCTCCTATAGAAAATGAAATGTCTCGTGGATCCATGGAAAGTACACTCGCTTACAATGGTCCTTGCAAATACTATGAGGTTCATACAGATTAAAGTATTTGGTGCCGAACTAAAAATTCACTATGTCCTTAGCCTCGACATCTACATATTTCAATCTCTTAATCTCATATAATATGATCCACAAAGGAAGAACGAGCCATGGTGCTCTTCTTCCTATGCAGTCCTGCTGACAACCTTATAGCAAGGTGATATGAAACTTCTTACATGATCAATTTGTTAGTGGCATACCTTGGTAACACATGTGGAGGCTTCTCTCAGCAAAACAATCTGATGAAGGTGCCTCCTAGTGAGGCATACCATGCTGCAATGTCTACTATCATCTCCATTTCTTCTCAAGACATGAAAGGTGGATCCTGCTCAAAGATAATCTTGTATAACGGGATGATAAAATGGTTAGTTAGCCTTGCCATCACTCCTTGATAACCGTAGTCAGAAATAAACTTGCAATAGATGTTCACGGGAGTCTCTTGTGGTGTCCATGTCTAGTTCATTCCGGGGAACTGCTAATGTTCACAGATTGCATCCAGTAAGTATGCAAACATATAAAACCTTGCTTGTTCATTCCTAGGTGGATTTTGAACCTTATCTACATGGGACTTCAACTGTTGAGCCAACAAATCTGACCAGTTAAAGGGACTTCCATTATTCACCAACTGGTCCAGTAAGACTACCCACCGTTCAAGGAGGGTTTCTGTGCTCTCTTGACCATATATTTTGTAGACAAAGATGATCAAGAACTGGTTAAGCCCATCTTGAGGGACTTTGTATTGTAAACAGGGGTGGGTGTCTGTCTAAACTTTGATGGCTCTTTCACCCAACGCTTAACAATGTCTCTAGTGTTCACATAGATATGGGAGGCATAGAGGAGTGAGTCCATGCGCTTCAACAACTCAGGAAAATGATACATCTACTGAAAGTCTTTTTCCCTGAAGGTGGCAAGATTATTCCCACTGGCACTGCTCAATGTCATAGTCCATTCATCCAGCTGATGATGTATGCACACATGAAGGTGGGGTATCTACATGCAAACTTGTATAACCTTGACTGCTGGATACTAACATATACATGCCAGTCTTCCAAATCTGCCTCAAAGTATTTTGCAAATATGTCTTTGATTTGTTGCCATGTTAGTGTTGTTCCTTTCTCAATAAACAACTGAGTATCTGCATAAACTGGTAGATCAACTGATATATGCTCAACTGCTTCCCCAATACTGCTCTCGATGGTTTCCTTTGATGCAAATCTCTTGGATGCCATGTTAACTGTGACTGTTGGAGAGATGCTCAACAACTATTGTACCTGTGGGACAAAGAGGACACTCATGGCAAGAAAATGTCAACTTAAAGCAAAACAACTTCAAGACAAGTTCAAGAAGCAAGTCGGACTCTTGATGGGAAGGATTACACAGTTTTGACTGACAGGGGTGACTGGCTGACTATGGGAACTGCGCATTACGCAGTCCCAACAACCAATGTGAAAGCTTGACGATTGGAACTACACAATTCGTAGTTCAGTGTAGGCCAAGGCTTGGGAGAGACTGCACATTGCACAGTCTCAGTGGCCAAGCTGGGAGATTTCTCTTGGAACTGTACAATGCTAGTTGGAGCTAGCCCAAGCCATACTCTGCATAATTCCAGAGGCCAAGGCAGAGGCTTGAGTCTCCAAATTATGCAGTGAAACTTGTGGATAGTGAGATCTGGGAAAGGGAAACCCAGATTTGCACAAGGGAGTGTGAAAAACAAGTAGATATGAAATATGGTGTGAAGCTAAGTGCATATCTAACTAAGTGTAGATGAATGCATGTGAATCAAGTGCAACATTTGATTAAACTGAAGGAAAACGAAGCATGTGAGGAGAGTCGTCACAACGGTGACCATTGGTGCAAAAATAGGAATTTAACTCATTCGACACTTGGGAAAGGAAATCTATAACTTGATACAACACTTCTACAATTAAAATGCTAGTAACCATGTAGAGAAACAATTGGAACAACATTAACACAATCCAAACAAAAAAGCAACAAAAAAAGCACCAAAAGACGACAAGAGAAAAAATAACCTGGAAAAATGATGACGATCACACCAAAGGTTCCTTGATCTCCTTGGGAATGCTATAGCTCCAAGATCGAATGTGAAAATGAGCTCTAGCAATGTTGATTAAATAGATTTGGAAAAATTAGGGTTTATGCTGTGCATGCCTAAAATTAAGGAAAAGGCGACACTTGTTGGAAGTTTCTAAAAATAGCACAAGTGCTTCCTTCAAGATGCTAAAAATAGATCCCTAATTTTTAGGGATTATTTTTTTATTTTCTGGGGAATCTTGCCAGACACACTGCTAGAAAAGACAACGTAGTTTTGAGAACTAGGCAACTTTCTGTATCCGTGCACTACGTAGTTTCTGAGCTCACTGAGTGTTGGGACAGGGTCCCTTAAGGTTAATTTTGGGGCAAAAGCCCAAGTTTTGGGGTTGAAAGCCCAATTTTTTGTATATAAAAAGTAAAGTCTCCACAATATGTGGTCACAAAGCGTGTAGATGTAAAGTGTAATAAAGGGCTTTTACCCTTATTTTATGTAAGATGTGTCGGTTTTAGAAGATCTACAAAGGAAAGTCTTAGAAGAGTCTAAGGCAGTTTTTGGTACAAAATGATATGAATGTAATGGGTCAGTAGAAGTGACGAGTGAAGAATCTTGGAGTAGAAGAGAGGCTCTGCAACTGTGTGTGCAGAGGCCTAGAGTAGAGTTCGCAGCTGAGTGCGTGGACCCCTGCAGCTAAGTGCGCAGGGTGGTTTGTGTCTATAAGAAGATATGAAGCATTACTAAAGAGATTGTTCCAGAAATATATGTGTTTTGTCCTTTTATTTCTATTATGAATGAATGCAATTATGTTAGGATGAATAATGGGTTTATGATTTAATGTTGTGTTGATGCGCGAATCTGTATGTTTTACATTGTTATACGAATGCAAGTCATAATATCTGTTTACGTGAAGAATATCTTAATGCATGTTAAAATTATCAGACACTTAAGATAATCTGGATAAATAGAGAAGTAGAAGCAATCACAAAAATGCATAAGTAGTTTATTCACCTGTTTAAGGTCCGTGGAAGACAGTCATAGACCTTTGCGAAGGTCTAAGGGTGATTAAGAGAAGTATATCAATAAGCCCTAAAAGGCTTATCGATCTGCATGAAGGCAGAGTTAGGGCATAAAACGAAATTACACTAATCTCTAGGTGTAGAAACTTGGTTCCATCATCCCCACATATTACTTCAGGTGAGACTTTAGTCTGCGCTCTGCAAATTGATGCAGAAAGGGCCAGTAGTGTAGGGATTTGTTTGGCTAACTTAACGTTGAACTTGGGTTAGGACCACCTAGGCCAACAAATGGTTCCGTTGCTGAGACCAGGATCTGCATAAAAATATGTGTGATGTCGCATCATTAGAATCCAACTAAGAAAGAAATTGAAGATTGGTTGGATAGAAAGATCCACGAATTCGCAGCGCAAGAGAATAGGAACCCGTGATTGACGAAAGAACAATGGTTGGACAGGTATCTATACACAAAGATACACAAAATTTTCTTTTGTTCCTTCCCGGTTGAATTATATGAGTGGATTGCTAAATTGGCAGATGGCCAGGGAAGGTGGAGGCTTGACAGTCCAATAGTTTGGACCCTAGAGTTAGTGCGAAGATTGGAAGCCTTTGAAGATAAGATCACACGCGCTGTCGATCACTGGCTTGATCGTATCCTAGGAGGGTTTGTGACAGAGTTCGCGGTCGATACCTCGGTCAGCTACAGTGAAGCAGAGTGACACTTCTTCAAAGGATTGTGAGGTAAGTATTTAAGATCTTTGAATACTTGGATTAAAATGCTCTTGTGTGAAAAGCGGGTTATGCAATTACCTTGATGTTTGGAGCTATGCGAAGTGGAAAGTTATTCAGGGATAGAAGGGGAACAAGACCTGAATATAGCCTGTTGATTGAGCCTCCTCTGAGTGACAATGAAGAAGTAGCATAGGATTCTCCGCAGAGCGTTGTCCAATTAATAAGGTGAGGGTTCCCGCGAATACCACATCCACCCACACCACCTCCATCTTCACCTCCACCGCATACACCTTCGTCCACACCGCCACCACCTCCACCACCATTCAATATGGTGAATTCAATAAAATTGTCTATTTTCAAGGGCTTGGGGAATGAGGACCCGGACCAGTTTTGGTTCGTTGCGAAGGCTGTGTGGGAAGCCTAGGGCATTACAGATGATCAGATGAAGAAAGCAATGTTGGTTACTGCTTTGCAGGAATGCACGCTAACATGGTACATTAAGTACTGCACTGATAACTTGATGGTTGCGTTGGTAGACATTTAGACTGCACTGAATAAGGAATTCAGTAGGCCAAGTTTGAAGTGCAATCGATCGTTGGATTCAAGGAGATCATGATGAAGCCTGGCGAGACACCCTGGGAGTTGGATCAGAGATTGAAGTGCAAGATCTGTGAAGCTAACATGAATCTTACGGATGGGTAGCACTGCAAATGGTTTGTGGCTTCGCTCTTGCCTCATCTGAGGGTTGCTTTATCACAACAAAAGATTGGGACCCAGGCAGAGGCCCTAGAAATTGTGATGAGACTGCACGAGACACCAATTCAAGATGTTTCTTTGGGAGTTCAGCAGATTCATGTGGAGTTGCAGAACCTTTGCCTAGAATTCCAAAGTCTGAAGAAGGATAGAGCGGCTCGGCCAGAGGTGTGCGAAGAGGTTTGGTGTTTGAAATGTAAGAGTCAAGGGCATGATAAAGATCATTGCCCTATCTTCACGAATTATGTTGCAGGAGGAGGGTCGATGCCTCTGAGGCCGGAAGCTCAAGTAGGGCCAAGTGTAGGGCTTGCGCTGTGGTGTGCTATTTGTCAAGTAGCTAGAAAACATGCAACAAATAATTTCCACTTGCTGCAGAAATTTGTACAGACACCACAACAAATCTTCTGCAAATTGGTAGGTCACGAGTAGCGCAATTGTCGTAGTTATGAGTTAATGATGGAGAGAACGCCCGTGTATTGGATGTAGACAGAAACTCGACCTCTAGATCAAGGTGTTGGGGGGAGTGCAAGGAGGATATCAGGGGTGCAGATGAGGCCGAGGCAGAGGAGGACCTGCGAGAGGTCAGGGGCAAGTTATTTGCTACAATTGTGGAGGTCCAGGACACTATGCACGAGAATGTACGAACCCGACGCGCCTATCATGCCGATACTGTACTCAGTTTGACCACATGACAGAAGACTTCCCTGTATTAATAGCTAAGATGCACGAAAAGGGGACACAGCCTCAGCAGCCTACACAAAACCTGTAGATGATGAGGGTCGAACCCCGCGAAGAGGATCCCAATGTGAATATTATGCTGCGAAGTGGAATGATGACTGGTGAAGATAAGGGAAAGTGGCCTGAAGAAGGTGAATGGGTCTGCAAAGCTCCAGAAAAGGAGGTTGGATTTGATTTGGAGTGTGTGAAGGAAACCTTCATGGAAGCAAAGAAAAGCTTCGCTTCTACCTCAGGAAATCAGGATAAGCAGTCTGAAGAAATGGACATGTCCTTGCTTACTACCTTTTTGGAGACTTGTATGAAGCTGCTACATGATAGAAAAGTTGTAAAGGGATTACAGGAGTTGATCAATAAATGTGCTAGTAATGCTCCTGAGGGACTGCGCATGGTCAGGAAAATTGGTAAGCATAAGGCAAGAATAGGGCGTGAGATGAGGCTCACTGCGCAAATAGGAGAGCATGAAATGGACCAAGTTATTTTGGATCTAGGGTCAAATGCAATTGTTTTGCTGAAACAGACATGGGAGAGAATGGGGAGACCTGTGCTGCAGTGGTCTCCTATTCAATTAAGGATGGCGAATCAACAAAAGATTATCCCCATGGGAAGATTGCAGGGAGTGATAGTCGATATTGAAGGTGCAAGCACATTGGCGGATTTTGAAGTAATAGAGATTGTCGATGACAACAATCTATACCCTGCGCTCCTTGGGATCGACTGGGATATTGACATGAATGGGGTGATCAATTTGAAGAAGTAGATGATGTCATTTGAAAGAAAATCGCTCCGTGTAGTGGTACCTTTGGACCCTGTAGAAGAACTGCGCTATACTGAACCAGTTTGTGATTATGAAAGTGACGATTATTTTGACCAAATTTATAAGATAACGGTGTGAGATCAAGATTGGGTGAATTTGACAGCTGATGGACATATTGCATGGGACTGCAAGAGCTCCTGCACATCATATTCAGACGAAGAATCAGAACACTGGTAGAATCGATTGCACGAAGTGTCTACGCTATGATGTAACATGATGACCAAATCGTTGCACTGCATATCATCGGAGTTAAGAAGTCTACCTTATTATGATGGTTTAACGAATGTTGATAAATTTTTGGATGTATTTGAAAGGGAAGTTCTAGATAAGCATCGCTTCCAAGCCTTGGAATTGGCACTGCGCGCTAGGCTTGTAAGATGGTGGGGTACGCATAAAGACAATTTCAGTGGATGGTGCGAATAAAAAATACTAATGAGGGTACGGTTTGGTCACTCAAAGGTACGATTGGCTGATAAATATGATGGAAGGAGTGATCTGCATGATCACTTAGAAAAATGGACCAATGCTTATGGAGCATAACCGCAACCGGAGTGGGTGCATCTGTTCTGTCACACCTTGGATGTAATACCAACGAATTGGTACTCAGAGACAGAGCTTTGTTATGGCATGGATGAATGGGATATTTTGAGGCAGGGATTCCTGATGACATTCAACTTTGAGGATGGATTCAAGTGCATTGATGAAGCACTACACGAGGTCAAAACAGTGATCTTCAGAATGCCACAGGATCCCTTGGATTTGATTCAACTAGATTGAACCACCCAGTTGCACCATGCACTGGAATGATACAATGTGACTGCTAAAGGAGAAGAGGAGGATCCGAGGAACATTAATATCCCAGAGACAAAAGCTCACTACGAAGTTGAGGAGCTGCAGATAGAGAATCCGGATATCACTGTGCCACTGAAAACTTGAGAAGAGAACATTGGGACAAAGGCAGAGCCAAAGTTTGCGAAGATGGGGGACTACTAGGATGATGCTACAGTGGATAAGGTCCCTGAGTTGCTCCGCGAGTACCAGGATTTGTTCCCTACAAAGTTTTCAGACTTGAAAGGGATAATAGGCAATTTAGGAGTAGTGAAGATAACGTTGAAACCAGATGCGAAGCCTATGAAGCAGTGGCCATATTTCCTTAATCCTAAGTATAAGGAAAAGGTCCACTTAGAGTAGGAAAAAATGTTGGCAGCAGGAATCATTGAACTAGTTCAGGAATCCGATTGGGTTAGTCCTATGGTAGTTCATGAAAAGAAGCATAAGGATGAAATAAGGATATGCGTAGATCTCAGGAAGCTAAATGATGCTTGCGTGCATGACCCCTTTCCAACTCCGTTCATCGATGAAGTGCTGGACAATGTTGGCAGGCAGGAAGCATATTCATTCACTGTTGGCTTCTCTGGGTACCATTAGATCAAGATCGTGCCGAAAGACAGGAGTAAGATAACCTTTGCGACTAAATGGGGATGCTTTTAGTATATTGTAATGCCTTTTGGATGGAAGAAAGTGCAGGTGATCTTTTCACGCATAGTGATTGCGGCGTTCAAGGACTTCATTCACAAGTTTTTGGAGGTATACTTTGATGATTGGACAGTGTTTGGGATGGTAAAATTCCATGTAGCTAGTTTTCTCTTGATGTTGGATACATGCCGGAGTTATCAGATCATGCTAAACTTGAAGAAGTGTTTATTTTGCATCCCTTTCGAAATCTTGCTGGGTCATGTAGTATGCAGACAAGGATTAATGGTGTATCTAGCTAAGATCGCAGTTATAATCAATTTGGAGGTGCCAAGAAGTATTAAACAGCTGCGCACAATGCTGGGGCATATTGGTTATTACCAAAAGTTAGTCAAGAGTTATGCCCAGATTACCGTGCTGATGGAAAAACTATTGAAGAAGGATGATACATTTTGTTGGAATGAAGAATGTCAGTGAAGCCTGGATGTGTTAAAGGAGAAGATGGTCGCCATGCCGATCCTAGTCTTCCTGGATTGGAAGAAGGAATTTCATGTGCATGTGGGTGCGTCATATATTGCGCTGGGAGTAGTATTGACATAGGTGGTGAGGGAGAGTTGGATCACCCTATTGCATTTGCAAGCAAGAAGTAGTCTAAGGCTGAACAAAACTATTCAATGACGAAGCATGAAGGATTGGCTATGGTGTACGTGCTCTAGAAGTTCAGACACTACTTGCTAGGAGGACACTTTAAGATGTATACAGACCATTCTGCGATGCATGTTAGAGGATGGGTAGGTCGTCGCGAAGGGATGAGCTGCCTCTGAATCCACAAGTGTCGTTGCAACCATTTGAAAAATGGGCAATTGATTTTGTAGGACTGATTTAGCCTCCAGGAAAGAAGACAGGTGCGTGGTATATCATCACCACGATTGAGTATTTGACTAGATGGGCAGAGGCGCAGCGTGTAAAAGATTTTATAGGGGAAACAACAATGAAGTTACTGTTTGAATATGTGTTGACTAAGTTCAGTTGCCTGAAGGTGTTGATGATTGATCACGGTACGTACTTCCTTAATGAAATGATCAGTGTGCTGACAAAAGAATTCGAAGTTTATCATCAAAAGAGCACGCCATATCACCCTTAGGCTAATGGGATGGTGGAAGTGTTTAATAAGATATTGGAGAATACACTGACAAAGGTTTGCAACGCGCAGAGAAATTATTGGGACGTGCGCATACCAACGGTGTTATGGGCCTATAAAACTACTTGTAAGAAGTTGACTGGACATACACCATTTAGGTTGGTCTATGGCATAGAAGTAGTAATGTCGATGGAATATACTGTCCCTAGTCTACGCATAGCGGTGTTCACAGGGATGGAGGATCGCTAAGCCTTAAAAGAGAGGCTCACACAACTGACAAAGCTGGAAGAAGATAGATTCTTGGTTGGATTCCATCAACAAGTTCAGAAGGAGTGCGAAAAGGCATGGCACGATCAGCGTATCAAACTACGCACCTTAAAGGTAAACAATTTAGTTTTATTATATGACAGCAGGTTTGATAAATTTCCAGGAAAATTTCAGATGCATTGGCTGGGGCCATATGTGATCAAGGAGATTATTAATGGTGGAGAAGTTTAGCTTGTTAAATTGAATGGAGATCCATTTCTAGTGAAGGTAAATGGCAGCCGATTGAAGCCATACACCTGGGATCTAACCAGATGATTATATGACAATAGCACAGTCTTAGCGCTCTAGGGAGCTGCAAGGAGGTGCAGGACTATAAACTACATTGCCCAGGTTGTAGAGTTGCATGATGAAAGGCCTGCACGAGATAGACAAATGTCACAGTGTTAACAGACGTGCAAAGGGAGCTGCACTATAGGACGAGAGACCGCGCAGTGTAGCCAAAAAGTGACCGTTACTGTTGTTTCCTTGTTGGGGCCTGACCCAGGTTCAGAGTTAATTAGCCAAACAAATCCCTGTACTACTGGCCCTTTCGGCAACAGTCGGCAGAGCACGGACTGAGGTCTCACTCGAAGTAGTATGGGGGGGAGGGGGTGCTGGAACCAGGTTTCCGCCCCCTTAAGATGTTTGAGAGGTTGATTTGGTCCAAATGCTAGTTCTTGCGCACAAGTTTCTTCGCGCACTTCCATGGCCTTCGCGCCTTGATAGACTCACCTTCGCACAACCCTAACCAGGGGATGTGGGGCTTCCACACTACTGGAGCAGCGCTTTGCACTATTTCCCTAATTCACACTCGAGATCTTACTTTCCTTCTTACACTAGTTAGTTATCTTCGCATAAGTAGAAGCCTTATGTTATATTTATTTATACAGTTCATGCATATAAGTTCGCACAAAAATAAATAGTAAACTTGCAAATTATACCCAACAATACATAAAGCAGGAAAAGATACACAAAAATATGGTAAACTTCTCTTTATTAATTCTTCCATGGTTATAAATTCGACCTGCCCTGCACACTCAGCTACAGGGGTTTGTGCACTCAGCTGCAGGGGTCCGTGCACTCGGCTGCAGGGGTACGCATACTCAACTGCGAACTATTAGGCCTCTGTGCACACAGCTGCAGAGCCTTCTCCTACTCTACGACCCAAGACACACCTTACACTTCGACTCAAGCTCTTAGAATCATCATGCTTCTATTCATTCCTTTTTTCTATCTTCTACACTTAGAGCCTCGCTCTATTTATATAATCCCATGGTCTGCGGACCATGGGTAGGTCTATCAAGCCGAAATTACATTACAAAAACAAGGGCGAACAACCCTGTGACTCTATTATGACTTCGTGCTCCGTGCCCACAAATCGCAGAGTCTTTACAATGGACTTGGTCAAAACTTGGGCTTTAAGCCCCAAAACATGCCTTGGGGGGGTTCCATGCCCAACAGGCCCCCAACACAAACATCGTGAATTGCCCTCTAGTCCCTTTTTCGGTGTGGAGATCTTTGCACGGAGTCCCTCCAACTCTGCTCGAACAACTACAAGGTCAGCAACGTACTGTGTGGTCGCTTGTTGAATCTCCTATACCCACTGTTCCAAGATGGTGGTGTCGGAACTACTTCCCTAGACTTGTTCCTGCATTCCCTACATTTGTGCAAGCTTTCCTTCAATTGCTTCTGTGATAGTGAAGGCCTCGTCGATCCAAGGCTGAATGTGCACCTTTAGGACTGCTTCTTTGTGCCATGCTGCATCCACTTTCTCTTTCAGTGCTTTAGCCTGTTGCATGTGCGCGAGCCTCTGAGTGAGGGCCACCATCTGCATGATCCCTTTGACATTGTTGTATTGCTGTTGGAGCTCACGCACTTCTATTTCTAAGCGCTGGAGCTCACGCACTTCTGTTTCTAAGCGTTGGTGTAGTCCCTTACTGCACTGCTAATCTCTTCTAGCCCTGATGTAATAACGTTGACGTGCTATTCTCTTACTTCCGGAGGGGTGGATGGCTACGCCTTCAACTGCAGCGCTGCTATCTTAAGGTTTAGCTCTAGTTGAACCTTATTCATTTCTTCTCGCGCCTCACACACCCCTGCTGCTAGCCTGTGGATGCGCACCTCTATTGGTGTGTCAGCTGGGATGGCCAGCTCAGGGACGCTTTGACAGGCTTCTTCCAGTGCTTGTACTAGCTATTGATTCTGTGACACCACTTCGTCACGCTGCAAGCTCAATTGCTCCATGTTGATCTTTTGCTCTCTTAGTACTTGTAGTGTGTGACTCTCCCTAGCCCGCAGTTCTGCAGTAATCCCATCTTATAGAATGTATAGCATCTCCCATGGGAGGGTAACCATGTTGATCTTGATACCCTTCAGTGCACTAATCGTAGGCCTGTTGGCCTCATTTGTTGTCACCAATGCCCCTTCCGACAACACTATTGTATTTTTCATCTGAGCACGCATCATCTGCTTTATTGCAGTTGTCTCTATTGCGAGGCTGGTCGAAAGGGTACCAGCATGAAGAGTGCACACCTACAAATCTTGCAGCTATGCTCCGAGGGCCCCCAACACAATTTGGTTCTCTTACGTAAAATTCTGGAAGGCCTCGAAGGTGACATCATGCACCGTCTCACTGATGTCATGCAGATCACCCTCAGTAAGGGTGATCAGGTCAATAGACAACTTTGATGCCTTGACCTTCTTGCACGGCCTCGTTCGCTCGCTTGGGCGTTGGCACTTCAGTTGTGTTGACGTGGTTTATGGGTTCGCGCCACCCTCCTCTTCCTCTGCTTCCTGCCCATGCGAAGGTGACTTTTTGCCTTCGTGCGCCTTCTCAGCTGCCTCTTGTGCTACTGCTATCGTGGCCTTTTTCTGTTCTGCTGCTATCTATGTAGCGTCCCGCACCTCCTGCACTTTTGCTGCCACTGTTTCTTGTCTTCTCTTTTCTGCCAACTGTGCCAAGCGCAGTTTGGCCTCCTCTCTCTTCTTCTGTGCTGCAGACTTCTCCATTACCGCGATGTCTGGGGCATGCAACTCTGGTGGCCATGTCTCTAGTACATCGAAAATTACATCGTCTGTGGCTACGAAGGGTAGCCCACTCCATTTATTAGTCGGGTCCTTGTGCGCTCTGATGTATATGTTGTGGAGGTCCGCTTTAAACTATGCAAAATTTTGTAGGCTATTGTAGACAATGGGTGACAACTGCGGATTGCGTTTAATCCCTATTCTGATGTTCATTTCCATGAACATCCAGAATATCTTACTGTCATGGATCCGGTTCACATCCTTCATGGCCCAAAGCAAAGCGTACTTCGCGGCCTTTGGAAGATCCCTGTCAATTATGGGGAACTCACTGTCGTCCGAAAATTCCCCTATCACGAGCACTATGGACAATAGAAGCCATGCATAGTGGAACGTTTTGCCTTGTTCCTGAGCTTTGTGGAAATTTTCTAGGAACTCCTTGTAGAGGAACTTAGACCAGTTAAACTAGACCCCCTTTGCACACTACTCAGCAAGTGCTACCACCGGCGCAGGTACCTCATCCGCTCGACACTTGCGTGTAACCTTACTTGCCAGTATTTGGGTCATTAATTTTACTGCTTTGTTGTTGATGCTAGATATGGCATAGCCCATTTTCCTCTTTTCCAGTTTATATTTCTTCTTCATGGCCTCCACGATGTCCAAGTCATTGCTCTTCCCCTTTGAGATATCTGTGGGGACCTCACCTTTGCATGGGAGCTAGGTGATATGGTGAATCAAGTGGTCTGTGATGGGGATGAGCTCCTCTAGCCATAAACACCCATCATGCACTAGGTAGAGTAGCTGCTTGATGATGAAAATTGTTATTGGGGCGCAGTGGAAATGCGGCACCCAGAGCAGGTTTAGTAAACCTACCTTTTCTACTCTACGTAACCACTTTTGTGGCTCTAATTCGGTAACCCCCACCGTGGTGTTCTGCTTGGGTTTCATGAGTTGCTCGGTCTCTAGGTGAGGGAACTTCTCGTGGTCAGTGAGATCCCAATCTTCAAATTTCAAGCTAGGCACTTGTCCCAGGTGCATGGCCTCAAAAATGATGTCGTTCAGGAGGAGCGATGTCTGGAGAGAGCTCTTACTCTCGTCAAGATCCTTGGGCAATTTAGCTTCCCCTTCCATGGGGGGTTATAGGTGGGAAGCTTTGTTGGAGGGTGCACAGGCTCAGTTTCTTCCTCCATGCCTTCGTCCTCATCTTCTTTGATGATAAGGTCCTCCAAGTCTTCCTGTTCCTCGTTAGTTTCCACGTTAACGACTTTCCCTTTCTCCTCCATCGTTAGCCTGGTGCGTAGCAGGTTTCGTGGGGACACACGTACAAGAAACATCAACTATTTATCTTTCTTTGGCCTTGGCATGCGTGGTGATTTAGGGATTTCCGCCACAATCCTGATGCTTTCAGGGGCATCCCCCACAGTCAGAGCCTGCGCTACCTCTTTAGCAGTCATATCTATAATTTCCATAACTTCCTTAGATGATGCCATCGAGTCTGACTAGAAATCTATCACTCACGTAATTAGGGGCTTAATCAATGCTCTGCATAGGTCAAATAGGGCTCTGCTTAGGCTACGCGGGGTATACAACAGCTAAATTCACAAATGACCAAGTGTTGTTTGCTGGGCAACCCTTTGTAATTTATAGCACCTTTTGAATTTGAATTCGACTGTTTCCCCCAAATTCGATTCATTAATGCTCCATTGGCGGTAGATTTTCCCAAATATTGCCCATAAAGAGCGTCTTAAATGCCTGCCGCCCGCTCCATATGGTCTTAATTCAAGCATCACATCGTGAATAGTGACTCCAACAGTCACTTTTTGGCCAACTCACGTGGTAACGCAACCATCCTTGCGTGGTCATAGACCTTGTGACACTTTACTCTTGCGCGTAGCTCCAACATCGCGTAGCTCCCAGGCAGAGTAGTTTATAGTCTCGCACCCCCTTCCAACTACCAGGAGTGTTACGACTGTACCTCCTACGGTTCGTCAAGTGGTCGCGCCACCTGTGTAGGGTTTCATTCGGTCATCCATCACTTTTCTTGGAACATACCCACTTTTTATTGTTGTCAGCCGCATTGCACACTTTATTATCGGTATTGCGCCACCATGGTTGATCCGTTTGGTAATATGTGGTCCAATCCAAGGCATCGGGCTGATCAATTCTCTGCAATAGTCCCCAAATTCGTCGATGTGATCATGCGCACCTTGCTTTGTCATCCTAGGTTCTTTATTGAGAAAATCCTTCTTGATCCCATCCTCTAGCTTCTTGGCTTATGCTTCCAGTAGAGCACTTTTCTCCCTTAACCACACCCTATCATTCATAAGTTCTTGGAGCCTAAGGTCACCCTATCAGATTTCCTTGTCAGGTCCCAAGTATTCCGCTTCGTTCAGCTGCACTACCCCCTCTTCCAAGGTTCCGTGAACCATCGTATTTGCTGGTGTTGCCATGCATGGACTAGGCATTTTATGCTCTATGGGGATTACAGTGTTTGCACCATACTCCAGCCTCAGAGGCACATGCACTGTCAGTTTCTTGCATGTGGTCCTATAAGCCCATAGAACCGCTGGTACGTGCAGGTCCCAATCAGTCCATTGCACACTATGTAGCTTTTTTAGTGCTTTGTATACTTCGTTAAAGGCTTCTGCGTGGATAATCGTCTATGCACTTGGTTGCTCCATATTCCGTGGTTCCAACCAGAGGGGTTGTTCACGCCCTTGCCTTGGCCGCACCTGCTTGCTGACTGTGTCTCCTAACATGAAGACTGTGTGCATCCACATAGGTTTCGTACCATATGCCTATATCCATCTAGACAGGTGGGCGCACAGACCATTTCATCCGACAATATTGTCTGTTAATCGCATCCGAGGCTTTCCAAACCACATGCACATCATCCTCTTGCATTCGCACCAGTCCTCAAGTTTTTTTTGGTGCGTACCCCGCCACCTCGCAGCCGTAGCACGCAGTACCCATTTCAGAGCTTCGAAACATTGCTATTCCGGCACCACCCATTCGAATATGTTCAGGAAGTCATTTACCTCACTTACCCCATCATACATAGGTAGATCCCTTACCTCCATTGATATGCAGTGCAGTGATCTTGTCATGATGTTATAGTTCAGCATGGTTACCTTGTGTAACCGATTCTGCCATCGTTTTATCTCCTTGTCAGAATCCGATGTGTAGGAGCTTTCGCGCTCCCATGAGACTCTTCCATCCACAGTTGGATTCACCCAGTCTTGTTCTTGCGCAATTATCTTGTAGATTTGGTCCAAATCGTCGTCACTATCATAGTCGAGCACTGGCTCTGTGTAGCACGATCCCTCTACAGGGTCCAAAGGTACAACTACATGCAGAGACTTTTTCTCAAAAATCATCTTACGCTTCTTCAGATTTCTCACCCCATTCATTTCAATGGCCCAATCTATTCCTAATAGCGCGGGGTAGGGATTTCTATCATCAACAATCTCTATCACTTCGAAATCTGAGAGCGCACTTGCTCCTTCGATATCCATTGTGATTCCTGCAATCTTCCCATAGGTAGGATCCTTTGTTGGTTCACCATTAGCAGTTGGATAGGAGACCATTGCAGCGTAGGCCTTCCCATGCACTCCCATGTCTACTTCGGCAGAACATTCGCGTCCGATCCTAGATCCAGAATCACTTGGTCCATCTCATATTCTCCAATCTGCATGGTCAATCTCATTTCCCTTCCCGTCCGCGTCATGTGCTTTCCGAGCTTCCGGACTATGCGCGGTTCTCCTGGCGTCATCCCAGCACATCTGTTTATGAGCTCTTGCAGCCCCTTTACAGCCTTGTTGTCACGTAGCAACTTCATACATGTTTCCAGGAACGTTGTAAGCATCAATGGGTCTATTTCTGGCTCTGGTTTGCCTTTGCTTCCTGAAGTGGAGGCATTAGTGAAGCTCTTCTTGGATTCCATGAAGATTTCCTTAGCGTGCTCCAAATCAAACTCTGGTTCCTTTATTGGAGCCTTGCGAACCCAAGTACTTTCTTCAGGCTGCTTGCCTTTGTCATCCCCTGTTGTAATTCCACTTCGGAGCACAATATTCACATTAGGGTCTTCCTTGCGTGGCTCAAAGCTCATCATTTGTAGGTTCTGAGTCGGGGGAGGTTGGAGTGCTCCTTTATTGCATAGTCGCGCTATTAGTGTGGGACAATCCTCCGTCTCATGATCAAACAATGTAAAATACAAGCATGATAGCCACGTCGGATTCGTACAATTGTGGGCATAATGTCTTGACCATCCACAGTTGTAACATATCAGCTGTCTACAAACTCTTCAAGGCCCTCCTCCACCTTGGCCTCATCGGCGCCCTTGAAATCTGGTTCACACTATCCTTGTGTTCTGGTCAAGGGGTCACATTTCAGCCTGAACTCTCTAGGTATGAGTTTGGTCCATCATCAGTTCATAACTTCTACATGTGCACTCATCATGTCCCAATGATCTACAGAAATTACAAAACAACTGCTGTGAATGCTGCGTGTACTTCTGTAATAAATGGCAGTTATCTGTAGCATGCTTTCCTCCTATCTGACAAATTGCGCACCATAATGCAGGCGCCACACTCGGTCTTTCTTGTGCCTCTGATCTTAATGGCATTGGTCCTCCTCCCGCGAGGTAATTCACGAACATTGGGCAATGGTCCTTGTCATGTCCTTGACCCTTGCAATTTATGCACCATACCTCGTCACGCACTTCTGGGCGAGCTGTCCTGTCTTGTTTCAAACTCTGCATATCAAGGCACAAGTTTTTCAACTACGCGTGAATTTGCTGAACTCCCAGGTTAGGATCCTGTATCAGGGTCTCATGCAGTCTCATCGCGATCTCTAAGGCTTCTTCCTGAGTTGTTAGCCTCTATTGTGACAGTCCATTCCTTAAATGTGGCATTAACGATGCTACAAACCATTCGCAGTGTTGTCCATCCATCAACATCATGTTAGCTTTGCAAATTGTGCACTTCAGTCTCTGATCCAACTCAAGGGGTATCACCTACTAGCATTGTGATTTCCTTGAACCCAGTGATTGACTGTGCCTCTGACTTTGGCCTGTGAAATTCTTTGTTTAGCGCAGTTTTAATATCTACGATCCCCGCATTCGGATTTTCATTGGAATGCTTAGTGTACCAGGTCAGCACGCGATCCTGCACAGTGCTGACCAACATCGCTTTCTTTATATTGTCATTCGTAACTCCCTGTGCTTCCCATACAATTTTTATCACAAAACAAAACTAGTCTGGATCTTCACTTCCTACTCCCTTGAACACTGACAACTTCATTGCGCTTTCCATACTGACTCGTGGTGGTGGTGGAGGTGGCATGTGCGAAGATGGGGGTGAAGATGGTGAAACTGGCAGCAGTGTGGGTGGGGGTGGTGTGCACAGAATCCTTTGCCTTATCAAATTGATCGCACTTCTTAGTGAGACCTTTGCGAGCTCTTCCTCATCCCCTCACAGAGGTGAAATCAAGGGGCTAGCTTCTAGTTTCGTACTACCTTCATTTCTATAGATTCTCCCACTTCGTGTAGCCCCAAACATCAATTTATTCGCATAACCCGCTTTTCACATAATAGCATTTTAATCCAAGTATTCAAAGATTTAATGTACTTACCTCGCAGCCCTTTAAGGAAGCGTCATTCCACCTTGCTATAGCTGATTGAAGTATATACCACGAACTCAGTGATGAATCCTCCTATAATTCAATCGAGCTAGTGATCAACAATGCGCATGACCTTATCCTTCGATGCTTCCAATATGCGCACCAATTATGGAGTCCACACAATAGGTCTATCAAGATTTCACCTTCCTTGGCTATCTACTAGCTTCATGATCCACTCCTATAGCTCAGTAGGGAAAGATGTGAAGAAAATTTTGTGGATTTCTATGTATAAGTAGCAGTCTAACCACTCTTCTTTTGATAGTCGTGGATTCCTGTTCTCCTACATTGCGAACTCATGAATATTCCTATCCAACCAATCCTTAATTCCTTTCTTAGTTGGATTCCAGTGATACGACATCAGACATCTCTATGCAGATCCCGGTCCAAGCAACGGAACCATTTATTAGCTTTTTGGGGCCTGACCCAGGTTCAAATTTAATTAGCAAAACAAATCCTTGTACTACTCGCCCTTTTAGAAATAGTCTGTGGAACACGGACTGAGGTCTCACCCGAAGTAGTATGGGGGGGTGCTGGAACCAGGTTTCTGCACTCTTGAGATGTCTGAGAGGTTGATTTGGTCAAACTGCAAGTTCCTACGCGTAGGTTGCTTCGCGCACTTCCCTGGCCTTTGTGCCCTGATAGACTCACCTTCACGCAGCCCTAAACAGGGGCTATGGGGCTTCCGCACTGCTAGAGCAGCACTCTGCACTATTTCCCTAAATCACACCTGAGATCTTACTTTCCTTCTTACACCAGTTAGTTTTCTTCACGTAAGTAGAAGCCTTGTGTTATATTTATTTATATAGTTCATGCAACAAATAAACAGTAAACTTGCAAATTATACCCAACAATACATAAAATAGGAAAAGATACACAGAAATATGGTATACTTCTCTTTATTAATTCTTCCCATGGTTACAGACTCGACTTTCCCTGCACACTCAGCTGTAGGGGCCCGTGCACTTAGCTGTGGACTACTAGGCCTTTGTGCACACAGCTGCATAGTCTTCTCCTACTCTATGACCCAAGACACACTTTACACTTCGAATCAAGCTCTTAGACTTATCATGCTTCTATTCATTCCTTTTCTCTATCTTCTAAACTTAGAGCCTTGCTCTATTTATACAATCCCATGGTCCGTGGACCATGGGTAGGTCTAACAAGGGTGGACAACCATGTGACTCTATTATGACTTCGCGCTCCGCACCCACAAATCGCTGAGTGTTTACAATGGACTTGGTCAAAACTTGGGCTTTAAGCCCCAAAACATGCCTTGGGGGGATTCCATGCCCAACAACCATCATTGTTCATAATTCGATAGTGAGGAACGACTAAGAGGAGCGGGGTGGCAACATTTAATGCTGAATTTTTAGAGCGAGATCTTTGAAAATCTGCCACCAATCTAGAATTTATGAGCGGATTTTGGGGGGAAAGGTCAAATTTGAATTTGAATTTTCCTATAAATTACAGATGGTCATCCAACGAGAGACACTTTGCATTATGAGATTTTATGTGTCATGATGTCTGGTGTGCATGAACCGTGCATTCTTTGAGGACTTGGTTGCTAGTTTTGCATTTGAGAGGTTACCTAAGGAAACACAGCTATTCATTAATAGGTCCATGTTTGCACTAGCTGAGACCATTAGTGTCAGAGGGTCTATTGCCTTTGAGGGAGCTACCCCTAAGGTTGTGAGTATGGAGACTCCTGCAGTAGTGCCGAAGTCATCGAGGTTGCCTAGGCCGAAGTCTACGCCTGCAAGAGAGGTCCCTAAGTTGAAGAAGGATAAACAAAAGAAGATGATGTCAGTGCGTGAGTCACCAAGGAAACATCAGAGAAGAGAAAATCCCATTGTGCATGAGAAAGGCAAAGTAGTTGACCTCGAGGCTGAGGAGGGCACAAAGAACATTGATACTAAGGGGGTATACTTGATTTCAAAGCTACCAGAGTACATCCATCCTCGCCAGGGCAAGGTGAAGGTCCCAAAGGACCCAGATGAGGGAAAGTTTATCGTTAAAACACCCCTGCTTCCAGACAACATAACGTTCGAAGTTCCACACTGGGTGCGTGTCCCACATCTGAAACTTGAAGATTGGGACTTGGGGGACACTGAGCGGTTCCCCCACCTAGCTACTGATAATTTCATGAAGTGAGTATTCTACAAGGAGTCTGGTGTCACCGCGCTGGAGCTGGTGGAATGGATTCGCGGGGTAAATAAAGAAGGATTTTTGAACCTACTATGGGTGCCCCATTACCACCGCGCTCCCATAAATTTGATTGTTATCAAACAGTTGTTGTGCCTGGTGCACGATGGGTGCCTATGGTTGGAAGAGCCAATACCAATCGCAGATATTTTGATCCATCAGATCACCTTGCTACCACATTCAATACTGTATCCAGCCAAGGAATTTGGTAGAAAGACGGGCGAGTGCGACCTCGCCGAGAGGATGAAGGACAAGTTCAAACTTGTCAAGAAAGCGCATGAATATTCCATCTCTAGCATTACCGACCCCATAGTGAAGGTGGCCACCCAAATTTTGGCTGGAAAGATAATGCAAAAGTGCTGCACAGATGAGGTGCCGACACCCATGGTTTCATTAGTGGCCTAGTGCGCGAAGGGTGTACAATTCAAGTTGGTGCATTACCTGTGCAACGAGTTCCTCGTGAACTGCAAGGAGGCACAGGACTAGATAAAGACATTTCATTATTCCTGGCTTTTACTCAATTGTTTTGGTTGCATGGAAGTTATTGGAGGACAACCAATTTCCTCCTATTGAAACAGATTTTCTAGAAGCAGAAAAATTCGCATCATTGTAGGCTACCAAGGACGCTGAGTGGGTCCAGGAGAGAAATTTTCTTTGGGTATTGATGGAAATGAGCATTAATATGGCCATAAATTGGAAGCCACGATTATCCCCAACCATCTTTGATCGGTTGTCTAGGTACAAGAATTTCAAAGCGAACTTCCACTGTATTTCCATTCAGGCGCGAAAGGATCTAGAACAAAAGTGGTATGATTTACCATATCTAGCAATGGATGATGCCATTGCAATAGTCCTTGAATTGTGGCCAACAGACTGGTGCACAAAATCAAATTTGTCCACAGGATTAGTAAGTTCGTGGAAATGAAAAAGAAAGAAGCGGCCCAATTGAAAATTCAGCAGTTGGCTGAAAATAGAAAGAAGGAGACTAAGGAGAAGGCCCACGCAGAAGCAAAGTGCGCCATAAAGGAGCAAGCGGAGTAGGAAGTGCGTGACTTTGACAGGAGTCAGAAGTCTCCTTCACCCCAAATGGAGGATGACGAACAATCAAAATAGGGAGGCGACGATCTGGAGAGCACCCATTTTCATGTAAAGCAACATAGGGAACAAGAAAAGGAGGGGCAGCGAAAGAATACCAAGGCCTCAAAATCATCGCTCGATCTAATCACCTTAACGGAGGGTGATTTGGGTGATATTGGAGACAAGGTAAGAGATACGACTACGAAACTGCTATAGTAGTTTGAGCAACTACAAAAGCAGGTACTTAGTGCCACACAAACGGGTTTGTGCGAGCTGCAGATCTAAACAACCAGGCTATAGGCAGGTGCAGGATAGAGTAGCGCGACATCAACTAGTTTGGCACCGAGCACCACTCAAGCCGTAGAGTTGGTCTGATCCTTGGATATCCAGGCAGTCACACTGTCGGATGGAGCTCTGAGCGTGGAGGCGAAAGCTGACAAGGCTATTGTCAGCAAACTGAGGAATGTTGGCCTCAACTTGGCCATGATCCCCAGTGAATTCCTTCACACACTACAAGCAGGTGTGATTGAAGAGCTTAAGGCCCGAGATCAGAACACACTGAGCATGATCAGTGAGTAGAAAGTCAACAATGAACAGATATTCATTGAGAAGACAACCGTGTTATAAGCCTCGAAGAAGGTTCAGGAGAAGAATGAGCGCACTGCGTCCATGGTAGTGAAGCATGCAGAACCGTTCTGAAGCTGCATATCCCAGAAGAAGCACCGGTGGAAGCCAAAATTAGGAAATTGGTTGCAGGAGTGCGCGATGCATATACAGAGATGGCCAAGGTTCAGTTTGAGCTGAAATTGAAAATTATAGAGCTTGAGTTAAAGACAACCTTCAACTCCACCAGGGGTCAAAGAATAACATGAAGATGTTGTGAGGGATGGGATCACTACAGTAGATGCCGCAGTGGCGGAATGCACTGCGCTCTTAGAGTAATCTATGGAGCTAATCATGAGTGTGTAGGAAGATCCTAACCTACAAAGGTTGAATACAAAGGCCCAGGAACTACAGTAGCAGTATGACGAAGCAAAGGCGACAACGCGCACCATTGTTGTCATGCAGAGATTGGAAAAGTTGTAGGAGGCAAAGCAACTGCAAGAACAAGTGGAAGAAGCGTAGCAGAAAGAGGTAGTCCTCAAGGCCAGATTGGGGCCTTAGTTGGAGGAGGTGTATTTGATCTCTGCTACCATTGGGGAGAAGCTGGCAAACCTGCAGAGAACACAGCAGAAGATCTAGGAAGATAACCTAGTACCAACAACCGAGCAACTGGTGGAGTAGGTCAAGCAGGCAGCTACGCAATGCACAACTGAAGTTGCAGTGGCGCAAGTGGATCTCGGAGGTCTTCATAGTAAGATCTCCGTGCCAGCAAAGTGACTCAATGGCAAGTCATGATATTTTTGTTGGGGGTCTATTGGGACAAGGTTCCCTAAGGTCAATTTTGTGGCAAAATCCCACGTTTTGGGGTTGAAAGCCTAAGTTTTTGTATATAAAGAGTAAAGTATCTGCAAGAAGTGGTCACAGATTACGTAGATGTAAATTTTCATAATGGGATTTTACCCTTCTTTTATGTAATATGTGTTGGCTTTAGAAGATCTACCCATGGTTCGCAGACCATGGGATTGTATAAGAAGGAAAGTCTTAGAAGGGTCTAAGGCAGTTTTTGGTAGAAAATGATATGAATGTAATGGGCCAGTAGAAGTGACGAGCAAAGAGTCTTAGAATAGAAGAGAGGCTTTGTAGCTGTGTGTGCAGAGGCCTAGAGTAGAGTCTGTAGTTGAGTGCATGGACCCCTGCAGCTGAGTGTGCAGGGTAGTTTGAGTCTGTAAGAAGATCTGAAGCATTAATAAAGAGATTGTTCTGGAAATATCTGTGTTTTGTCCTTTTACTTTTGTTATGAATGAATGTGATTATGTTATGATGAATAATGGGTTTATGATTTAATTTTGTGTTGATGCATGAATCTGTATGTTTTACATTGTTATACAAATGCAAGTCATAATATCTGTTTATGTGAAGAATATCTTAATGCATGTTAAAATTATCAGACACTTAAGCTGATCTAGGTAAATACAAAAGTAGAAGCAATCTCAAAAGTGTGTAAGTAGTTGATTCACCTATTTAAGGTCCACGAAAGATAGTCATAGACCTTCATGAAGGTCTAAGGGTGATTAAGAGAAGTATATCGATAAGCCCTAAAAGGATTATCGATCTGCACGAAGGAAGAGTTAGGGCATAAAATGAGATTACACTAATATCTGGGTGCAAAAAATTGGTTCCAGCATCCCCCCATACTACTTCGGGTGAGGCTTCAGTCCACGTTCCACAGATTGATGCCAAAAGGGCCAGTAGTGTAGGGATTTGTTTGGCTAACTTAACGTTGAACTTGTGTCAGGACCCCCTAATCCAACACTGAGGGTTTCACAATTTCTGGGTTCAATGCTAGGCTGCCTGCTCATGATTTCACATTTCCAGAGCTCAAGGCTCATTGGCATCCAAGACTATGTAATTCCCTATAGAAAGGCCAATTGCCCTCAAGAATTATGCAGTTTTATGGGACAAGCCCATAACGGTTGTGGGACCAAGCTAGAATATCAACTTGTGGGTTAGGAAATCAACTAATTAAGCGAACACAAGCCAAACTAAAAGGATAAATACCATTCAAAGAACGCATATTTGGAATAGTGCAAGATAAGTTTCTGAGGTTTAGAAGGAAGGTTCCAAAATCGAGGCATAGGAAAAAATTTGGAGGGTGGTTGTAGGCACTAAACATTGGCGACACACAGGTAGAACTCCAGCTCTCTGTATGGACCTTGTCTCATGAAAAGTGAGACTAACTCTTCCAGAAGTATTGTTCAGTTCTTCAATTACCATAGCTTGATCACTTAACTTGAGTTAAAGATGTATTCCCCACCATTCTCTTTGTCAGTAGCACACATAGTAAGCCAAGTCAAAATGAGTTGTTTTTATTGGTGATGAGGGGTATATAGATGCACAAGTAAAATAGACTATCAGATTTTAAGTTTCATCTCTAATGTTGCTCCACTACTAGCAGGCTTGGACAGTACCCCGACGGAGTCACTTCAGGAACACAAGTATTTCTCCACTGCCAGCAAGCTTGGACAATACCTCAACGAAGTTACTTGCTTCACCTCTCTGCATAGGAAACATTTCTCTTCTTTCACCCTTTATTTAATTTTTTCATTTTTTATTTGTTCAAAGAACTGTGCATAAGAACTTATTTATTTCATGAGGTGGAAGAGGGATGTCGACATATTGAGAGAAGAAGAGGTTATTCCTTGAGAGAAGGATATTTATATACCTCTGACATACTTGTTAAGGTTCCCCCCCTCTCATTACTCTACTTGAATTAGTTGACAAGGGTTAACCGAAAATAGAAGACCGATTAGAGTAGGCGTTGCTAGTTAAGAGTGAAAGCATCATGATTTCACCATGACTCTCTCTGAAAGGAACATATTTTCCATGAAGGTTTCATCTAGACTAGAAGAAATGTGAGATTCACATAAAGAGAGGGAATAGATAGATAACCAAGTGTTGATAGTAGTACAAGTTCCTCGTGGACTTCACCTTGCTTGTCTAAGAAGCCAAACACAGTTTCATGTGAAAACTAACCTACTGCTGCAAAAGAAAACAAGCAAAGAAAGAAGAGGGGAAAACAAACAAAGTGAAGCAAATCAAGAAACAAACACACAAGAAAAGAAAAACTACTACTCCTACTCCTAACCTAAGCAGAACATGAGCCAACTCACATGAAGTCATACTTCCAACACAACCATTGGCACATTGGTTGGCCCATATAGGCAAGGGCATGAATGTCAAGAAAGATATACAGGCAAACCAACAAACAAGAAAGATAAAATAATGCAAAGTAGAATGTTTGAAGTTTGAATTTATTCGCAGAAAAGTAACAACGAAAGGCATATGAAAGGAACTCTACAAACGTCCTGTGGTGTCCTAACACATTGCAAGTGGAAGACAATCATGTACACACTTTCAAACTTGAAAGACAAGCAAAAAAGAAGAAAGAGTAAAAATTCTAGTTTGCAACAATGCTTGCTATGTATGACTCCTTCAATGATTAAGTGATGGGATAGTGTGATATAAATGGAGGATGCAAAAAATGTATGACAAATTGATTTTCAATGTTAACAAGAGAGTGATGAGGAGCCTGGAGAGATTCAACACATTTTTGATCTGAAGGAATTGACCTCAAGATTATGAGAACTTGACATAAACATCAACTCGGGCTGAAGTGCTTCGACAACTTGAGGAGGTTCGAATTCATCAAAAGATGGATCATCAAAGACTGGTGGCTGAGAAAGATAAATAGTGGACAAATCAGAGTCATGATTGAATGAATGAATAAAATGATCATGAAAACCATGAATAGAAAGTTCAAGATGTCGAACATAGGCATCCTCATGATCTGATGAATCATAAAGAGGGGATGATGAAAAATGAGAATTTTCACCCTCTATGTTTCCAGAATTATAAGATGAGAGATTGGGAGGATCCGGGAAGAGAGATTTGTCCTCTCCATGTTCAAATGAAAAACGGGCATTCCACGTGTTTTGCGAATGATTAGAAGTAGAAAAATCTGAAAATGAATTTTCACAAGATGAACAGTAATGATATAATCATGGAAGTTGTCAGGATAAAGCAGATGAGGTGTAGACAGAAGGAGGTCATCCTTCACCGCAATTTCTTGTTCAGACTCCCACACATACTCATAAAAAATGATATCGCAGGTTGGCTATTCAACACCATCTCCATCCATAAATTGATCCTCATAAACATCACAAGAGAGATCTAAAACATATGAACAAAACATTCCAAAATAGGGAGGATCAGAGGGACTGAAGGACAGAGGATGAGGAGATAACATTTCAAAATAGTTAGCAGGGTTACAGTCCAAATATGCGCATAAATTCTGAGTAAGTGGGGTAGGAGGAGATGGTGTAAATCAACAAGTGGACTCACAACTTATCCCACCTCGACCTACAAAGCTAGAGCTATTTGATGAGAAGGGGACGGAGG